>BPLR01019915.1:0-36998 GCA_021605095.1 Caerostris extrusa
GTTACGTATTGCTGGGGGGATGGATTGTTGAAAGGAAAGACACCTGCACATCAGTGAGTAGCATTAATACCTCTCATCTCTGGAAAACAATATTAGAAAGTGGGGGATTATAGATATATTCTGTTCGTTTTCAGAACATTGTTCCAGATGTCAAACGCTGGATAAAGAAAGATTATAGAGCAAAATAGTTATGAGATGTATCATAAAGTCTTGTTTTTAATGAGTTTTTTTCAGAAAAGAGGAGTTGTTAAGATGAATTAATGAATTTGCAAAACTCTTCACATCTCTCTGTATGTGAATCGTATTGGGAAAAGTTAAGTTTTTGTAAAAGACATTTTTTTCTGTGAAACAAATATTAAATACCCTACCACAAAAAAAAAAAAAAAAAAAAAAAAAAGAAGAATGTTTATTGGAATTACTTTTGCATACTAAATAAGGCATCGAGCATGAAACCAAGAGGAACCAAAAACTCATTCCAAAGAATAATTGAAAATTTATTCTTTCGTACTAAAGCATTCTTACATGGCAAATACGTTTTTTAGCACTTCTCAAGAGATAAACAATATTTATGCTAATAAGTCGCAGTGAAATTCAGTAATTTGTTTAAAACTAAGGGAATTTAGTTCGAATCTCAACAAGAAAAGCAGACTCAAGGCCTACATATATTTACATATAAACTCCAGCATATCAATAGATCATAAGTCTTTCCGCTGGGCTACAGAAAGAATCAAAGTGAGTATTAAACAAACTTTTGGTATCGTTAAACCCAAATTGATGATTCAAAATATGCGTATAGCGACGCAGCCCTCTACACGTAGTGTACTTTGGATAATGCTGAATATGTTACACATTGTCATTATAGAGACAAGTGAATGCCAGTCAAAGTGTACGAATAACAAACAATAAGGCATTTATCAGTTTGAATGCTTTGCTGAATTAAGATAATAAGACATTTATTTCTTTTTTAGGCCTTTTTTCTGACAAATAAAACCAATTTTTCTAATAACTTAACAAAGTAGCGTTTTTTTATTTAGTATTAACTAGTTCTTCTTCATTGGTACAACAGCCCCAGGTCAAAGCCGTCTGTCGACTGGAAGATTTCGAGAGATAGAGATTTGAGAGGTATGGTTTCAACCCTACGCTCACGGTCATATTAGACAGGAACCTACGATTTAAAAAGTGGATTCCGGAACCACTACAAGTATTCATGACCCGGCCGGGACTCGAACCCAAATCTGTGGCACCAAGCTGCAGAGCTGGTCATAGATATCATGGTATAGTAGTTCCGCACATCAATATAAATGAACTAATTGTAGTATTATTTTAAGAAAAAAATTATGTAAAAAATGTACAATGTGCATTTCTTTTGAAACTAATTTTTCAAGACACATATTTAAAAAAAAGAAACTCAAGTAAAGAATATTTTACAAATAATATGCTCCTAACAAATTAAAAAAAAAAGGAATCAATTCTTCATCGAATATTTAAAAGAATAGTTTTATTAACAAATAAGTAATAGAAATTCATGGTTGATACTAAGAGAAGAAACTTATTTAATAAATATTTTCTAAAATTTATTTTTTTATTTAGCATCATTATCATTAAAACAAGTTAAACGAGAATATTTGAAAAATTAAATTAATAGTTGAATAAAGAAAATGCTCAAAACTAAATATGCCGATTTCTTTAAAATTAACATAACGTATGTTTATCTTATAATAATCCAAGCTGCTAATTATCAGCAACCCGTGAAGTGGGTAATAAATCTTCCTACTCAGGTGCTCCCAGTACACAAATTGTTGATCTTGGGCTTGTTTCACTCAATCACACGCTTAATGAACATATTATTATAAAATGTCATAAGGTTCTATGCGTGATACGAATTTTTGTTATATAAAGAAGCTACACAGCCAAAAGCTCTTTTTCTTCGATCATACTTTGCTGTTATTAAACCTACCGACTCTAAATGGTAGATTATTCTGTTTAATCCATGTTATTTGAAACACACATCGTTAGATAAACTTTTGAAAGGGATCCAGTCATGTAGAGAGCAGGAATAATAGATTTATATAATATCCTGAGGGGGTATGTATTCTCTCGATAAAGCTTCTCACACAGGATGTTATAATTGAGCCCCTTTCTTTGATTTGGGTTTCTTTAAAAATTTATTTTTGGTTTTAATAATTTCTTTTATGTTTTATTGAAACTTTTAGGTTTTTACTATGTCCCACATTGTTAATATATAATTTATATAAATATTTATGTTCTTTGCTTGATCTGCAAATGTCATTCTAGCCGTTCAAACATTAGATATTTGTATTTGTTTAACGATTTTCAATTTCATTTGCCACAGGTTATGCATACACTTTGGATCTTGAGCAATTTTTTTTTCTTTCTTTCTTTTCAGATGTCTAAATGTGAGATGGTTCAAGGTTTTTGACTTTAGAATGTTATTACGATTTTGTTATACAATTTGAGTTTTCAAGTAGCCATAATAATTTATCATACGTAGTGAATACTGTTGCTACATTCATAAGTAAAATGGTCATATTCAGTTCCTTCCCTGTCAGTTAACAATTTATTTGTATTGATATGTATGATATATATATATATATATATATATATATACATCATCATCATATAATAGCACGACAGCCCAAGTTTGGCCAGAGTTTTCCTTTCCTTTGTAGAGATTTCCCATTCATTCCTCTGGGTGACATTGGTCTTCCCATTCTTAACCTTTTTAGTATAGCAAAATCTTTTCCAACTGCGTCTATCCGTCGCAACTTGGGTCGTCCTCACCTCTTCCTCTTTGCCCCCTGTGGCATTGCCAACAAGAGCCTTTATACAGGATTTAAATCATTCATTCTAAATGCATGAGCAGCCCAGTTAAATCTATTGATCTTAATAAATTGTATAACATCTGGGTCATTATAGCATTTATAGTATTTATAGCCTTTATATATTCTTTATCTTTATACACTCAAGAGGCAAAACATTATGACCACCTGTCAATAACGAGTTGGCCCACCTTTGGCGCGCAACACAGCTTCAACCCGCCTTGGCATGGAGGCCCCAAGTCCTTGGTAGATGGCCGGAGACAGATTGTACCAGATGTTTAAGCAACGGTCACGCAAATCCAAGATATTGCGAATTGGTGCTCTTTGAACTCTGAGCTGCCGTTCCAGGACATCTCAAATGTGTTCTATCGGATTGAAATCAGGTGAGTTAGACTGCCAGGACATTAACTGGAATTCAGCATCATGTTCCTCGAACCACTCCAACACAATTTTAGCCTTGTGACAAGGGCATTGTCCTGTTAAAACATTCCATTTCCAGCTGGAAAAAAAAAAAGGCCATGTAAGGGTGCAACTGGTCCGCAATGATGTTCAGATACCCTGTAGCATTCATGGTCTGCTCTACTACAATCACGGGTCCCAGAGAGACAAAAGCATAATACCGCTACCAACGGCCTGTGTATGACCTACTGTACATTGAGGGAGCAACTGTTCGCCTGGAAGACGTATCCTGACACAGCCATCGGCGTGATGAATGACAAACCGTGATTCATCTGACCAGGCAACTCTCTCCCACTGATCCATGGACCAGTCACAATGTTCCCGGATCCAGCGCAGGCGCAGTTGGCGATGACGCTTGGTCAGCAAAGGCACATGAGTGGGACGTTTGCTGCTTAGCCCCATATCCAACAGTGTCCATTGAACAGTGTGCTCCGAAACTATTCTATTGTTCCCTGCATTGTATTGGGCTGTCAGCTAAGCCACTGTCTGGCTCCGGTTTTGCTTCACCATGCGAGACACTCTCCGACGACCTTTTTCTTTGATATCGTGTGGACGTCCAACACCATGTCGTCTACTGCTGGTTTCACCGTCATTCATCCACTTTGCATAAGTAATAACAACTGTAGATCGCGAACAACCCACGAGTCGTGCAGTTTCGAAATACTTGTTCGAGCCTTCGAGCCATTACAATCTGCCCTCTATCAAGAATTAAATGAATGATTCTTCAGACTCTCCAGCAGCAGTTAAATACCACTTCCACCTGATCACGTGCCTTCCACGTCATCCAGGCGAGCTCATTGCAAAATGTAGGGGTGGTCATAATGTTTTGGCTCTTGAGTGTATATTCTTTACCTTTATATATATAATTCTTCTGTAAATGTGTTTGCCACTGAACTCCTCCTAAACTGCTGGACCGACTTTAATGAAATTTTTGTGTTTGTTTGACAAAATAGGTAAAATGTTTCTATGCTATACCCTTTGTTGCAAGTCTCCACCAAGTCCTCCAAGAAAATTGGTAATAATATGTATTCGTGTATGGACCTTACTTACCACCAGATGGTTCTGCATCATTTTATCTTATGTACCGTTTAAACGATATCCATGAAAATTAGTATGCACATGTATTGGAATATGAACAATATATTCGCGATATTATTTTTCTACAGTGCATTTTTTTTTGGCTGGACAATGTATGCCAGTTTCTGCTGTTATATATATATAACGAAATATTTTTTTCTGAAAAATGACTTGTAGGATTGATTGATGCTGATGCAGGAAATAAATTAAAAGGTTTCAAAACATTCTCTTTGTTATAAACAGGTCAGAACATTTTTGTTATCAGACGTTTTTACGTCGTAATTAGAGCAGTTTTAATTCACCGTCGAATAACAGCAAAAAAAAAAAAAAAAACGTGTCTTAAGAAATAGCCAACTCTCTCACACTGTCTTTCTTCCCAAAAAGGAAGAGTTATGTTTCTAATTCTACTTTGTTCAGTGGTTTTTCCATAGCATAATCCGTTTGAAGAGATTTCAATGCATTCCTCTGGGTGGCAATGGTCCTCCAATTCTTAACCTTTAGTATAGGAAAATTGTTTTCAACTGGGTCATCCTCTTCCTTGTTGTCAATGTGGCTTTACCAAAACCAGCTTTTTACAGGGATTAAATCATTCATTCTAAATGCCTGAGCAGCCCAGTTTAATCTATTGATCTTAATAAATTTAATAACATCTGCATATATACAAGTATTTATAAATTTAGTATTTGTAACATTTATATATTATTCATCCTTATATATATAATTTTTCTGTACATGTGCTTGTCATTGAACTCCTCCTAAGCGACTGGACCGATTTTGATGAAATTTTTGAGTGTGTTCCACAAAATATGTAAACTGTTTTTATGCTATCCACTTTGTTGTAAGTCGCTACAACCTGCAGTATAGGAATTTCTATTTCTATGCTATGAAAATTGGTAATAATGTGTATTCGAGATGGAAAATATGTTCACGCTATCCACTTTATCGTTACTTGCTACCAGATGGTGTTTCATCTTATATACCATTTCAACGATATTCATGAAAATTAATATGCAAATATATTGGAACATGAAGAAATATATTATATTTCCTATTCACAATATGTAATTTTCTACAATGAATTTTTTTTGGCAGAACAATGTATGCCTGTTTCTGTTGTTATATATATAACGAAATATTTTTCTGAAAAATGACGTGTAGGATTGATTTATACTGATGTAAGAAATAAATTGAAAAGGTTTCAAAACTTCCTTTACTTTTCTCTTTGTTATAAACAGGTCAGAAAATTTTTATTATCAGATATTTTTAAGTCGTAATTACGGCAGTTTTAATTCAGAATAACAGCAAATAACTGAATAAAAGCAAAAAAAAAAAAAAAAAAAACTGTGTCTTAAGAAATACCCAAGTCTCACACACTGTCTCACTCCCCAAAAAGGGAAGAGTTATGTTTCCAATTCTACTTTGTTCAGTGGTTTTTCCATAGCATAATCCGGATTGATGAGTGCAAGAGGAGAAAATGGCTGTTGGAACGTTGCTTCGATGTATATCTGTCCATGTTACGACCGCAACAATTTATTCCAAATCATTTTTTCCTTGTTTAGGAGAGTCGACTGAAACGCGTGACAAGTTCTCTTAAGTGCCGGGGCATTAAATTTATCTGATGCAGTTCCGAAATACTTTGTCCAACTTGAGTTATTGAAACATTTCAAGAATTCTGGTTTCTTTTTTTGGCCAGATATGATTAGGAAGTATTTATTTCTTTTTATGTCTTTTCTGGAATGGACGTCTTGAATAGAAATATACTTTTAAAAGTTATAATGCTGAAAGAGTGGTCGTTATTTTAATTGCAAGACTTCTTTTGGTTTTGTTTCAATTCAGTTTAAGTTTATTTTATACCATAACTAATTAGATGGTATGGATTCATTCATAATAAAGTATAAATAAAATAAATTAATATTCATAATATAGATAATATCATAATATATCTAAGATTAGTTAAATTATAATATAAATTCATCTTTAGGAATTTTATTTATAGTTAAAATTTAGATAAACCTTATATCACTATAATTATTTAAATCATATTTATAAAATGCTTGCAATTAAATTATAGCTAGTCATTAAGATAAAGTCTGTTACAGCGTTTTACTAGACAAATAGTACTAGAATTTTTATAAACACATTAAATTTGTAATTATTTTTTGTATATTTTTATCATTAGATTGCATAATTTATTATATATTATTATTATATTATAGTTATTATTATATATTTTTAATATATTAGATTATATAATTTAGGTGTATATTTGGACAGTATTGTTTCAATCAACATAGTATACAAAATTGTTATTAGCCGTTAAAGGTATTTCAATAATTAAATACATATTGAATAAATATTTATTAACATATTCTTTAACACATTTTATATTTTTAACACATTTTATATATTTTAACACATTTTATATATTTTAACACTTTTTTATATTAAATTTTAATTTTAGATAGAGTAAGACGTATATTTTGGACAATAATTTCAATCAAAATATACAAAATTGTTGTTAGTCATTAAAGATATTTCAATAATAGAATAAATATTTATTAACACATTTTTTATATTTTTAACACATTTTTACATATTTTAACCCATTTATTAATATTTATATGTTTATTAACACATTAAATTTATAATTTTAGATATATGGACGAAGTAATTACTATCATGCATTTTCATATTAAGAAAGTAAAAGAGTTTTCCAGAAAATACTTATTTTAAAATATTTTTATACAAAACAAAACAAAGCTGACACAGTTATTATTGCCTTAATGAAATTCTTTACAGAATAATAGGTTTCGTAAGCCAATTAGCAAAGCTAGGGCTATAAATTAGTTACTGTTTAATTATTTTCAGGATTCTGTGTCCTCTAAGAAAGTTATAAGATAGAAATCGTTTTCAAATTTAGATTTAAAAAATTTATATTTAATTTAATTTTCATATTCTAATATAAAAGATTAAACGAAGATTATTTATTCAATAATATAGTTTAAAAAGAAGTGAAAAAAAATTTTCAAGAAAATTATTTTTAAACGTTTCCTATTTTACTACAAACTTGGAAGTAAATGCTTTCATCAATTATACGGAAAATTGAATACGAATGAAAGTTGTTTTTAAATTTCTTTATTTTCAATCTAACACACGAATTTTCGTTATAAAGACGTTACTTCTAACGGCAACTTTCTTACTAGAATTCATTGAGCCCTTCATGTTTTTGCGAGAAAACTATGAATTTGCTATGAATATATATGCCTATGAAACTATGAATATTTATATGCACAAGCCAATATATACCAGATATATATATATTGTAGTGTTGTCGGTAGTGCAGCTGGATTGTAACTGGTTGTGGTTGGGTTGAGACTTGAGGCGCAGATTTGAGAACACACAGCTTTATTTTACACACACACAAATAACACACATATACAATTAAAGATATACAATATTTAACACATTTAAAAACAGATAATTCTAAATTTGTGGAAGGTTTCCATTTTTAATCCGAAAACTCGATGTTTAGGTTTGCGCTGGATACACGGAATATACTACCTCTCGGGTTGAGAAAGTCTGGCAGGCCAATTTATGCACAGGGTTGTAATAAATATATTTTGTCTAGAGGTAAGAGCTGTGAACTAAAAGTTTCTCAGAAGAAGTGCGTGATTACTGTACTAAACGTGTCTCAGAGGCACCGCCGATTACGCTGTACTTCCTCTCGGGTGAGAATCTCGGGGCCTACTGACCATTTCTCCTAACGCCACAGGAAGCGCTTTTGCAGTGGTAGGAGGAAGCATAGTTACAATATATATATATATATATCTATATATATGTACGACAAGAGCAAAAGAATGCCAAAGAGAATATAGAAAAGGCAATAACAAAATCGCTGTACCATTTCCCTTACATAAATTTTCATGTACTTCATAGTTAGCTCCATCAACACAAAAAATTATGGAAAAGAGACTTATTAGGAATTAGAAATACAATGACTTCGTGCAGCAAAACCATAATATAATTCATTATATATAAATTCTTATGTGCTCTATAAGACCACATATACTCACTGTAATTTGACAGTGACAAGCACAAAAAATAATACCAAATAAATATATAAAGTGTAGCAATTTTTTTTTCTTTTGCTCTGCTAGGGATCTAAGTCTTATATATGTAGCCAAGTAAAATTAAACACAACGCATTATTCAAAAATTCCCGATACGCTGATACTCAGGGATAAATAACTCTTTGGGACCGATGATTAATGCGTCGTGTCCGATCCTCCTGGTGGCATGCGTGTGGCCAGATGATCCAACAAGATAAGCGGGGAGATGGATCAGAAGTAGGCAAAGGATTAACAGGCCATCCCGCTCCCACGATTAATGACAAGCAGGTAGAGGGATACAACATCCTGTGCACTTTGTTATTCGTCTTTTTAGTTGGGTCGTGGATAGGGCATTTATAAGCAGACCTATAAATAAAATTAAAAGGCATATTTCTTAAACAACCAGTTGTAGGAATTGACCAATCTAATTAATCCTAAGAACAGCAACATTTAAGCAAAATAGGTTAATCCAAAAAGTTGAACAAGAATGAATAAATTAAAATACTTTTCTATTAGTGAAATGTTATTTTTGCATTTAATGTAAAAACGACGTCAAAATATCGAGAATTATAATGTCAGCCCCGATGTTTGGCTGTATTCGCAGTTAATCACTCCAGCCTGTGGCCCCATTTAACCAAATTGCTTTATTTTATGTAATGGTATATGAATATTATTTGCTTAGATTTATTCTACATTTCAGCATTTTCTAATTAATTTCTAATTTCTAATTTCTAAATCTTAGATATAAGTAAATATGAAAAAAAAAAATCTGTTCTTAACTTTAATTTTTCATATTGTAAGCAATGTTCTTGAATATTTCTTTCTATTTAGAGAAATATCTTTTAATTCTTTTTCGACATATATAAATCATGGTACATATACAAGTACATATATAAGTCATGGTACATATACAAGTTACATATATAAGTCATGGTACATATACAAGTTACATATATAAGTCATGGTACATATACAAGTTACATATATAAGTCATGGTACATATACAAGTGCATATATAAGTCATGGTACATATGCAAATCAATGGTATCAATGGTACAAAAAATCTGACAATGGGCACTCCCTAATAAGGGATTCCCTATACATGAGACGGGTACTATAAATATTTAAGCCAGAAAATCTTCCCGCTCGAGAAGGTGAGAGGAAGGTGGAAAATTCTTAGAAACTCCTTGGAATATTTGTTCTAAAATACGGTGGCAAACGTGCCTACACTCTGTAGTGCATTCTGGGTAATGCTGAATTTGTCGCATACTTGCCGTTTTATTTGCTAACAAACTCAGACCAAAAGTGAAAAACACATAAAAACAAAGTATCTTTAAAACACATATTGGTGCAATAACTTTTTCGAAAACATGCATATTTATAATTGCTATACAGTTCAGTACATTTTTTATATCATTTATAAAAAGCCTAAGTAAAAATCTAATAAGCGAACGGTTATAGTAATCGTTTTTAATAATTTACTCCAAATATAAATATTATTTAATACAATATTCAGCCAATGTTTTCAAGATTTCTCTTTAAGCTAGAAAGCTAACTAATTTAAAATAAATATATTATATCATTTGCATGAATCATTCACATTTTTAATTATTAAACTGAAATTTCAATTAAGCTGAAAATTAAATCTACCTATTAAAATATAAATTCTTAACTTATAAATCATAAATGCTAAGCTTATAATTCATAAATTCTAAACTTATAAATTATAATTTCTTGAAATATAAATTGTTAATAAGTTATAAATTCAAACAGAAACTTCATTTTGTATTTTTATTACACCTTCCCTTTTCTTTTATATTTTATGAATTTCTTTTTCCCTCAAAGGATAACAACCCAACTCTTGTTTCTTCGACAAAAACGTAAAAAAAAAAATTAGAAAATAATTTGCAACGAGAATTTTTTATCATTTCAACTAATTTTTCAAAGATTTTACAACACTTTTATATTGTAGTATTGTAGTATTTTATAGCACTCGTATGTATTGTAATAATACAAGTATTAATTTTCATATAAAAATTTACACATAAATAGGATATAAAATAGGATATATACATGTTTAATCAATTATGAATTGAATTTTCAAAGGTAAAATTATCTTTTATAAAATAAAATATCATCTACATTCCAGAATTATACATACAAACTAAAAAGAAACTAATAACTTAGATTTAATCTTCTACGTAGTTCAGCAATATTATGTAAGTGATTTGTTTCTTAATACTAATTGTAATAATACAAGTATTAATTTTCATATAAAAATTTACACATAAATAGGATATAAAATAGGATAACTATACATGTTTAATCCAATTATGAATTAAATTTTCAAGGTAAAATTATCTTTTATAAAATAAAATATCATTTAAATTTCAGAATTATACATACAAACTAAAAGAAACTAACTTAGGATTTAATCTTCTACTTAGTTCAGCAATATTATGTAAGTGATTTGTTTCTTAATAGTAATTGTAATAATACAAGTATTAATTTTCACATAAAAATTTACACATAAATAGGATATAAAATAGGATGACTATACATGTTTAATCCAATTATGAATTAAATTTTCAAAGGTAAAATTATCTTTTATAAAATAAAATATCATTTACATTTCAGAATTATACATACAAACTAAAAAGAAACTAATAACTTAGATTTAATCTTCTACGTAGTTCAGCAATATTATGTAAGTGATTTGTTTCTTAATAGTAATTGTAATAATACAAGTACTAATTTTCATATAAAAATTTACACATAAATAGGATATAAAAAATAGGATGACTATACATGTTTAATCCAATTATGAATTGAATTTTCAAAGTAAAATTATCTTTTATAAAAAAAAATATCATCTATTCCAGAATTATACATACAAACTAAAAGAAACTAATAACTTAGATTTAATCTTCTACGTAGTTCAGCAATATTATGTAAGTGATTTGTTTCTTAATACTAATTTAATAATACAAGTATTAATTTTCATATAAAAATTTACACATAAATAGGATATAAAATAGGATGACTATACATGTTTAATCCAATTATGAATTGAATTTTCAAAGGTAAAAATTATCTTTTATAAAAATAAAATATCATCTACATTCCAGAATTATACCTTTAAAAAGAAACTAATAACTTAGATTTAATCTTCTACGTAGTTCAGCAATATTATGTAAGTGATTTGTTTCTTAATAGTAATTGTAATAATACAAGTATTAATTTTCATATAAAAATTTTACACATAAATAGGATATAAAATAGGATGACTATACATGTTTAATCCAATTATGAATTGAATTTTCAAAGGTAAAATTTATCTTTTAAAATAAAATATCATTTACATTTCACAATTATACATACAAACTAAAAAGAAACTAATAACTTAGATTTAATCTTCTACTTAGTTATAGCATGTGATTTGTTTTCTTAATAGTAATTGTAATAATACAAAGTATTAATTTTCACATAAAAATTTACACATAAATAGGATATAAAATAGGATGACTATACATGTTTAATCCAATTATGAATTAAATTTTCAAAGGTAAAATTATCTTTTATAAAATAAAATATCATTTACATTTCAGAATTATACATACAAACTAAAAAGAAACTAATAACTTAGATTTAATCTTCTACGTAGTTCAGCAATATTATGTAAGTGATTTGTTTCTTAATACTAATTGTAATAATACAAGTATTAATTTTCACATAAAATTTACACATAAATAGGATATAAAATAGGATGACTATACATGTTTAATCCAATTATGAATTAAATTTTCAAAGGTAAAATTATCTTTTATAAAATAAAATATCATTTACATTTCAGAATTATACATACAAACTAAAGAAACTAATAACTTAGATTTAATCTTCTACTTAGTTCAGCAATATTATGTAAGTGATTTGTTTCTTAATACTAATTGTAATAATACAAGTATTAATTTTCATATAAAAATTTACACATAAATAGGATATAAAATAGGATAATTATACATGTTTAATCCAATTATGAATTGAATTTTCAAAGGTAAAATTATCTTTATAAAATAAAAATATCATCTACATTCCAGAATTATACATACAAACTAAAAAGAAACTAATAACTTAGATTTAATCTTCTACGTAGTTCAGCAATATTATGTAAGTGATTTGTTTCTTAATAAATATACATCATTAAAATTCACTGCTCAACTCTTCTGAGCTCTGACTTTACTGAGATATGACACCATTTTTGACAACCACGATAATCTTGATGACTGTTAGTGAACAAAAAGTAAGAATTTACAAAGTGGAATTTCCTCAAAAGATAATGATAATTCGACATGCTTTCCTTTTTACCATACTTCCAAAAAATAATAAAATAATGACCCTTAGAAAAGATATAAAAGAAAATTTATGCACGTTTTTCTATTAAATTCATTACATTTTTGCAAACAATGAATAAGGCTTTGAATTGCAATGATACGATAGCTTTATTTTTCATATAATCAATTTACACTCGCAAATTTTTTATGAAATCAGATAGCAGCATAACTTTTCGTCAGACTACAAATTGAAATGCTCAATTTTATGACATCAAATTACTTATTCATATAATGAAATACTTCGTTCCAAAAATAAAAATAAATCACAATATATATCTCAATATCTCCTTTTAGATCTTTTACATGGATTAGCAATAATATTTAAGCACTTTGTTTTTATAATAAATACACATCATTAAAATTCATTTGCAGAGTTTTTCTTAGCTAAGAACTTACAGAAATATATTATTCTAACTGCATCGCTACTCATGGTGACATGCTGTTGGTAGGAATGAATAACTAATATTATTATAAATGAGTTGTTTTGTGTTCATTCAAATTCTAGTATGCATACAAAGAGTTGCTTTTCATCATGTTAAGTAGAAATGTCATGTCGCTGGATTTAACTGACAATTCCACAATCGGTATTTAAAAAAACAATTTTTCTAAAGTTTATAAATTAGCTTTTATAAGCAGATTATAAAAAAATTTCAAATAAAATTAAAGTTTAGAAACTTAAAATTAATTAAGAATGAATAAGTAATATTATTATGAATGAGTTGTTTTGTTCATTTAAATTCTAGTATACGAGCAATTACTTTCATTCATGTAAGTAGAAATGAAATGTCGCTTTTATTTAACTGATAGTTCCATAATAGGTATTTAAAACTACTGAATTTTTCGAAAGTTAAGAAATTAAATTTTATAAATAGATTACAAAAAATATTCAAACAATGCTAAAGGTTTAAAGACTTAAAGTAAGTATATATTAAATAAGAATGAATAATTAATATTATTATAACTAAGCTGTTTCATTCATTCAAATTCTAGTATGCATACAACGAGTTACTTTCATCATGCTAAGTAGAATTGCTATGTCGCTAAATTTAACTTACAATTCCACAAACGGTATTTAAAAAATAATAAAATTTTCGATAGTTTAGAGACTAGATTTTATAAGCAGGTTATAAAAAAATTCAAACAATACTAAAAAGTTTACAAAAATTATTTTAACACTAGATAATTTAATCATAGATTTTTTGTTATTATTTTTAAATGCAAATGCATTTGATGCACAAACCTTGATATATATACACTGAAGTGACAAAAGTCATGGGATTCCTCTTAATATCGTGTCGGCCCTCCTTTCGCCCGGCGAAGTGCAGCAACTCGACGTGGCATGGACTCAACAAGTCGTTGGAAGTCTTCTGCAGGAATATTGAACCATGCTGTCTCGATAGACGTCCATAATTGTGAAAGCGTTGATGGTGCAGGATTTTGGGCACGAACAGACCTCTCGATGATGTCCCATAAATGCTCGATGGGATTCATGTCGGGCGATCTAGGTGGCCAGATCATTCGTTGGAATTGTCCAGAATGTTCTTCAAACCAATCGCGAACAGTTGTGGCCCTGTGACATGGCGCATTGTCATCCATAAAAATCCCATCGTTGTTTGGGTCCATGAAGTCCATGAATGGCTGCAAGTGATCTCCAAGTAGCTGAACATAAGCATTTCCAGTCAATGTTCGGTCCAGTCACCAGAGGACCAAGTCCATGCCATGAAAAAACAGCCCACACCATTACGGAGCCACCACCAGCTTGAACAGTGCCTTGCTGACAGTTTGGGTCCATGGCTTCGTGGGGTCTGCACCACTCTCGAACCCTACCATCAGCTCTTACCAACTGAAATCGTGACTCATCGGACCAGGCCACGGTTTTCCATTCATCTGAGGACCAACCGATATGCTCACGTGCCCACGCAGAGTCGCTGCAAGCGATTTCGTTCTGTTAGTAAAGGCACTCCAGTCGGTCTTGCTGGAATAGCCCAAGAAAGCCAAATTTCTCCGCACAGTTCTAACAGACAAGTCCCTTGTACGTCCCACATTGATTTCTGCGGTTATTTGACGCAGCGTTGCTTGTCTGTTAGAATTTACAACTCTTTGCAGACGTCGTCGGTCTCGGTCGTTAAGTGCAGGCGGTCGGCCACTGCGCTGTCCATGGTGGGATGCTATGCCTGAAATTTCATACTCGGCACACTCTTGACACAGTGGATCTGGGAATGTTGAATTCCCTAACGATTTCCGAAATGGCATGACCCATGCGTCTAGCTCAACTAACATTCCGCGTTCAAAGTCTGTTAATTCCGTCGTGCGGTCATCATCACGTAAAAACCTCTTCACATGAATAACTAGAACAGAAATGAAAGCTCTGCGAAAGCACTGCGCATTTATACCTGTTCTACGCGATGCTACTGCTATCTGAAAATTTGCATATTGCTATCCCATGACTTTTGTCACTTCAGTGTATATAAGTGTTTATTATAGCATTAAAGTGTTGCAAATGCAAAAATTGCATGTATATGATAATTTTAAAATCATAATTGCAATTTTCCCCAGGTTATAGTGGCTGGGGTTTGTGATGTTAGTTAGTGGTTCAGAATCCACATTAAACTGTAGGTCCCGATCTAATTAGCCTAAAGTGTGCAAAAATGACCGTAGAGTAACAAACCAAACCCAACCAATTCTAAGGCAATGGTAAATTCAAATTTCAGAATGTAAAATAATATCACAGAATGAATAACAGGTGCTACAAGTAAATCTACTATTGAATATTGAGAAGTATACGCCAAAGTAATGAGCAATAAATCTTTCCAACGGGAAGGATTTGATGCTAATAAAACATAGAGCCAGAAAAGTAGGCATTCACATCTAACCACTTTCCAGGAGACCAACATGGGGACCATAAATCTGCAACCAGCATATCCATTTTAGACTTTGGTGTCTATAAAACAACTATCGGACGGGAATACGACACTGACTCAAAATAAACTGATATGAAACGAGCCTATAGGAAAGGAAAGAAAAAGAAAGGAAGAAAACAAATAAGAATCTTCTTAAACTCTTGGTGATCGAGATGAAAAGATATATATTTTAAAGGACATGAAAAGAAGATCTAATTAGCCTAATGTATGCACAAATTGACAGTAGAGCGACAAATCAAACGAAACATAAGGCTATGGTAAATTAAAAATTTTAAAGTGTGTAATAATATCACAGAATGAATAACAGGTTCTACAAGTAAGTCTTCCATTGAATATTGAGAAGTATACGCCAATAAATCTTTCCAACGCGAAGGATTTGATGCTAATAAAACATAGAGAAAAAGTAGGCATTCACATCTAACCACTTCCCAGGAGACCAACATGGGGACCATAAACCACCACCAGCATATCCATTTTAGACTCTGGGCCTATAAAACAACTTTCAGACGGGAATACGACACTGATTCAAAATAAACTGATATGAAACGAGCCCATGGAAAAGAAAAAAAAAAAAGAAAGAAGACAAATAAGAATCTTCTTAAACGCTTGGTGATCGAGATGAAAAGATATATATTTTAAAGGACGTGAAAAAAAGAGGGACAAAAAAATCACCCAAGGGTGGCGAAACGACCTTATGCAGTGCAAGATGGTCAGGGTCTTCTTTGACGGATGGTGTCCTAGGAACGTACTGGACAGTGATGGATGACCAGGTGTCGGTGGCGGAGAATTTCACGTGACACCGATCCAGACGTGGACACTTCTTCATAAATTGCATCCCCCTTTTACCATCAAGAAGGGGCCACTGATTACAGCGATCTGTCTCCCCTGTCCGCTGTTCTCAGGTCATCCATACCGGACGAATGGATACTTTGGTGCTGGAGAAATTCCTAGTAACCCTCTTATTTTACGGCTGGTGATAAATTGAATGTTCCGTTTTGAAAAAGGCATAACATATAGATATATTTTTCACTCTCCCTCAAAAAAAAAAAAAAAAAAAAAAAAAGTTGATATGGTGAATAGTTCCAGTATTTCATTTCAATAATGTCGTGTGAGAGGTAGTAAGTCATCGCGAAAAATTGATAGGCGATACAGTATTCAACGCTTTGTGTTTGCAGAGCCCATCAATAAAGATGGTTAACTGTTTAAATTGCTATCTGGTGGAATCTGGCGATCTCTAGGGGAATTATTTCTTACGTCAATAGGTCCTTGAATATAGTATGCTCTATTATGTTTTCATAAAACAAAATAAATATATATATTTATACCTGACCAAATTTTTGAGTATTTCGATTTTAAAAATTATTTTTAAATAACCTTAAAAACGACGTTTTTAGTTTTTGATGAACTTCTTACTAAATAAAAATAAACACAAACACGAAGTCTTGGAATCTAAATGGAGAATTAATTTTTTTTTTTTCGTATTATTATTTTTACATCAATATACATGTGATTGTATATTTAGAAACATGGTATTTTTTTAAAATATATTCATAATATTATATCCATGTGATCCTTGTTTATTAGATACGAAGGTTTTTAAAAACACTTATGTTAAGAACTTACCACTAATACGTATTTAAAATTAATTGTTTGTTAATGATATGGAAGATTTTTTGTAGCATTTTTTAAGAATTATTTTATGCAAATCTTTTGTTTCACCAAAATAAAAAAAAATCTTTATTTCCTCTAGAAATTCTAACTCATTTAATATTTAATTTGCATAAAATAGAATAATAGAGCATAATTGAAGCCCAATTTATTTTGCATAAATTGCTTCAAACTGTTGTTTTAATGCTGTTAGTATCAAAATTTATTTTTTCCCATAGATATTGTTTTAAAATAGTTTGACCTTGTAAAATATATTTTTTTTAATTGCGTAAATTAATGCCAAATATTTTACAAATGCTAAAAATTATGATATACACTTATTTTTTATGTAATTTAAATTTTTCTGTGATGGAAACACAATTTTAAGAGTAATTTTCAATCATAAGAAAACGTCTTCGTGACTCAGATAATTAATATACTTTTTCAAGTCATTTGAATATCATATCTAACAGCATAAATAAAATCAGAACATCATAATAATTTTTCTTTCAGTTCATTCGTATATTTTTTTCTGATACATATATTTTACTGATAATAGTGTTATATATTTTACTGTAACGAACTATAAAATTAAAATGCCATCCTCGTTCTTACTAGAAACTCTTATGCTTTGATTATATATTAATAAATTAATCAATTTTAATTTACAGTTTTTATTTAAACGCATTTGGGATTGCATAACACTTTTGTCTTTCGCAATTTGTTCACTGATGAATTCGTATTATTTGTGACAACTGCGCTACTTGTGCATTACGGATTTACATATTTAAATACTTTTCAGTTTGGATTAATTATATGTACAATAAGTGAAAAAAACCAATATAAAATGTTATTTAATTTTAAATAAAAATATTTAATAATGACAAATTGCTTTTTTTTTTATATTATAATCAATTACTTTAACTGATACTTTCTTGTAGTGCTTTCTTACATCATTGGTAGAAAAATAATAAAAACTTTAAGCAATATGTAGTATTATTGATTAGATTCAGAATAATATGGTGAGTAGCGCATTTTACTCTTCAACTAGGAGAATTAGATTCGAAACTAAAAAAAGTAATGACAAACCGAAAGCTTTTGTGCTTATATGGAAGATATGCACGATAAATTCGTAAACTGGAAAGTCCTTTCGGCAAGCTCGAGGACGTGGAAGGAAAGAATCGCATTCATTTAGAGGATCCATTCCTCCATGGATTGTCCTTGGAAAGCTAGTCCTAATTTGCAGTAACAAACTATGGGTGCAATGTACAGGAGAGATGATTATGGGAGAACTCTGACTAATGAATCTGCTACATATCCATTATTACCATTAGTAAATTGTAACTTCAATGACTGGCAATAATTTAAAAAATTTTCTCTTTAAAATGCTTTAAAATTACTTATGATGTGTTAATGTTGAATAAAGATTGCCTACATTTCATATATTAAATACTAGAAACAAATTAATATAATTACTTATATAGTTATAATAATAAAATAAATTTTTTTAAATATATATTTATGAATTATTTGTATTAAAAATGATATAATTTATGTAATATAAATATAAGATATATTTATTAAAATTAGATAAATGTTAAAAAATAAATATAATGCAAATGTTCAAAGTAAAAAATACATGCTGATAGCATAATTTTCTTTTATTTACTTTTAGTTTAAACAAGTATGTAAAATAAGGTTATAGATTATCTTTACAAATTTTCTTTACATTATGTACCAACACATTTTGCGAAATTTTAGTTCAATTTATACCATTTTTTGCATATTTGTCATATATATCTCTACTAAATCAGACAGAATTTATTTGATGTCCCATTTGCAAGACATCCTATAATTGTGGTATTGTCTTCCTTAATGGTCAGTTTAGGATTTATCATTATACTTTAAAAAATTACACCAATTCAAAAATTTCAAAAAATTAGTAAATTTCGGTCATAAAGTGTATCGTCTATGAAAAACAATTGCTATTTGATTCATTACCTCCATCAAAACTGGCAAAAGTCCACACATAAAAACGACAAATAAATTGCCGATGCTTTTTACGATTGACAAACTGATAAAGCCAAACTGATTGTAATTGTAAGCTTCCTGTAACTTTGAAAGACCCGAAAAACAAATTTCTTTCGGATGAATCGTGTGATCTTTCAGCAAAGCGGTCGGGAAACTGCTCAAGATTCGAACGCGAGATAGATCTCCCAGGAGACAATGGAATCGAAATTGACCGGCATCTCTTACAGATGACGGTGTCTCGTGCAAAAACAATTTGGCGATGGAAATTCTGTGCTTGGACAGGGACGTTTACATGGTCTGAAGGTCGCTCATACGTCTTGTTTAAAGCAAGCTACCATGGTAGAACAATAAAATATCCACAGGCGGACACTTTTGAAGATCTGCTTTTCAGTGTTGTGATAATTAATGGGTAGATACCGACATTTCAAAAGTAAAATACAAGCTTGCTTAAATGTATTTCTTCTTTACTTGTATTTTAAGCAAGTAATTAAAATGTGATTATCGATTATCTTACAAATTTTCTTTACAAGAATGTACCAACTAGTTCAATTTACTTACCATTTTGCATATTATTTTTTGTTCTATTGCAGCTGGCACACAGACAATTGTCTTGGAGGCTTAAGGCAAGTGCTGCACCGACGTTACTTGGAAGATAAGCTTTGGACGAGTGGAGTAACAATACCCCCGCAACGCTCTACGATCCTGTTAGACCGAACCTACGGTTTAAAGTGGATTCCGAACCACTACAAACATACATGCCCCCGCCAGAAATTCAGAACTGAAACCTGTGGTACCAAGCGCTAGCCACTCGACCCATTCGGGCCCACCATTTTGCATATTATTTATCACATATATATCTACTAAATCTAACAAAATATATTTGACGTCCCATTTTCAAGAGACTGTCCCTATAATTGTCTTCCTTAATGGTCAGAACTTCGGTTAGGACTTATCGTTATACATCTTTATACTTAAAAAAATTGCACCATTTTTAACTAAATAGTTCTAAGATGCAAAACTAAAAGAGGAAATTAGCGTAAATTTCGATCATAAAGTGTATCGTCTATGAAAAAAAAACAAGATAGATCTCCTATAGATAGATCTCCCGGAGACAATGGAATCCGAAATTGACCGGCATCTCTTACATATGACAGTGTCTTGTGCAAAAACAATTTGGCGATGGAAATTTATGCTTGAGGGGGACGTTTATGATCTGGAAGATCGCTCAACGTTATGTTTACACAAGCTGCCATGGTAGAACAATAAAATATCCACAAGCGGACGCTTTTGAAGATCTGCTTTTTTTCAATGCTGTGATAATTAATGGGTAGATACCCATTTCAAGTGGTAGACTCGATGAAGCGGAAAATTTCAGCTTTAAAAGGCGTTTTTGAATTAAATGTGTTTATAACACTTAAAGAAAGTTCCACTAAAAGTGATCTGAGACAGCTACTAGTAATCATAGTGGCTCGGATCTGGTTTGTGTAATAAAAATGTGGAACAATCATCTGGAAAGTAATCTAACTGAAAATTAAAGTCATACGTTTTTTTTTTTTTTTTTTTTATATTATTTTTTTTAAAAATTGTTTATAGAATTGAATGTATATTACGTTTGAAAATTGTCAGACAGTTCTTATATTTAAAACAAAATATCTAGAATATTGAGAATGCACAGTAAAATTTTCTTTTATCAATCAAGCTCAGTAAGTTTTTATTTTATTTTTTTAATTTTTATTTTTTATTTATTCTTTTTTTTTTATTAAAAAATTTTAATTGTATACGATTTTTTTAGTATTAATCTAAAATATTTTCTGAAGTTTCATTAACTGAAAACTTAAGCGGAAGAATAGAGACTTCTTCAAATATGATTAAAAAGTTAAAGGAAGTAAAATTCTTTTCAAAAAAATAATGATTTTTTTTTTTACGCATTTCTTGATTTTACACCACCACAAATCACAAAAATTTTATATTCACTCACATTAACAATATATTCTATGTTGCACACGCTAAGTGAATGTTGCTTTTTAAATTAACTTTTAAAGGGGTCTTTTTTTTTTTTTTTTTTTTTTTTTTTTTTTTGTAATCTATGGGTTGAAACACTAAATCCCCTACCTGAGTTATAAAATTTCTCATAGATAAACATTTTTATTATATTGATAAAACATTCTATTCTTCTTCTTCATTGGTGCAACAACCCTATGGTGGGCCAAGGTTGTTTGCCAAATTTCGAGACAAGAGGTTTTTACGGGGTAGGGTTGTCACTATTGCCCAAGTTCTATATTAGATCGTGACCTACGCTTTAAAGTAGATTTCCAACCACTACAAACATCGGGACTCGAACACTCACTCGAACGGGTCACTCGACCATTAGGCTCATTTTTAGATTATTAAATGAGGAAATAAATGGAAAGGGAATTATTTTTAGGACTTCAGCAAATTAAAAACCATAAATAAATTTTACAGAATATATTTTTTTTAATTTCCAAAAGTGCTGTGCAGAGCAAAGCGCATTTATTAAAAAAAAAAAACTGCTTATTATTTGAAAATTTTTATGTAGTTGTATAGAAATATACAAACAATAAGCATATTGAAAAAAATTCAATTGATGTGAAAAAATCTAAAACACTAAAAAGAAAAAAAAAAAATTTTTAATTCTCTTAAAGTTTAATATTACAATGTGGAATTACAATAACTTAAACAAAAACAATTTATCTCAAAAGATATAATTCACTACTATGAAAACTTCAAACCAAAATGTTAAGAAAATTTACATTATTTTATTTTTTAGAACATTGTTTGCATACATAGTAGACATTGTTTTTTTATTTTATTTTTAGACTAATAAAAACAGGAACGAAACATAAAAACATGAAACTTTAATCATTTAAACTTCTCGTTGTGAGATGCAAGCTGAAAAAATTTAAAAAAATTCAGATGGTTTAGCTCATACAAATTCTACTTTTATTAAAAGATTTTAGTAAATATTAAATCATTGTATATAAAATTTATGAAAACGATTTCGGATATATATTTTCTGCTTCTATAGGTGGCAACTACTTGAAGAATGAGGGAGGGGTGTTGTAGAAGAATTAAATAAGAGGCCTTGAAGAGATTTTCGCCATTAACAGAACCCAAATAAAAGCAGCGAGTGGGACAATGAACATTCGAATGGGCGTATAGACGTCACCATCATGAATTTGCTACCATAGATGCCACTATAGACGTCACCATCATGAATTTGCTACCATAGATGCCACTATAGACGTCACCATCATGAATTTGCTACCATAGATGCCACTATAGACGCAACCATCATGAATTTGCTACCACAGATGCCACTATAGACGTCACCATCATGAATTTGCTACCATAGATGCCACTATAGACGTCACCATCATGAATTTTGCTACCATAGATGTCATCATGTTTAACATGAAAAATCTAGGTTGCAATACACGCTCACAATGCTTCTCTTTGCAATGATTCACTATTATGACAAACTTAAAACCAAAATGTTAAGACGATGACAAGGTAGAAGAAGTTCGGGGAAATGCCTGTGTAGCACATGTTAAACATTGTTGTCTATTTTTGACTAATAAAAAACATAATGGGACATGAAAACCTAAAACTTTTAATCATTTTAAACTTCTTATTTGTTGGAAAAAAAAAGTTAAATAATTCAGATAGTTTTAGCTCATGTAATTAATGATATGAGGTGTTTCTTATTAAAACATTTATTTAATAAATATCAAACCATTATACCCAGAATTTATAGAACAGAAAGTTGAAATGCGATTTTCGATACATATCTTTCTGCTTATTACTTCCTTCTATCGGTGCCAACTACTTGAAGAATGAGGGAGGGGTGTTGTGAGAATTAAACAAAGTGGCCTGAAGAGATTTTTCGCCATTAACAGGCGCGAGTAAAAAAGCAGCGAGTGTGACAATGAACATGAAAAATCTAGGCTGCAATCCACGCCATCACAATGCCTCTTTGCTGTGATGATGAAATAATAAGGATGCTTACGTTTTTAATTGAACGTTCCGGAACAAGTCCCGAGATGTTATCGCCTGGCATAACAATACGCTTGCGATGTACTCCTTCGCCGTTCAAGTCCATCGACAAAAAAATAAATAAATAAATAAATAAATAAAATAAAGGACTAGTTTTTCTTTGACTTTGTCGTGATTGGACAAATAACCTCATTTCCTGTGAGTTATTTTTTTCCTTCTTTTTTTTTTTCATTCCCCTTCCGAAGGATTAAATCCCGATATCCTTCAATTTACGCGGTCGTCACTTCAGTTGGTACTGCTTTTGCATCGTAACAGTCACTGGAACAGTGTAAAAAGCATGGAAGCAGTTTTGATTATGGGATTCATTAACGACGCTATGTCAAATATTTTCTCATCCACTTCGTTATTTAGAATAAGGTAAAAATCTTAATGCTGAGTTAAATGCGAACATGCTAGTTGCTTAAGGTTTTAATTCTCCTTTTTGCAGTTTGTGGCGCAATGCTTGTTGATTAGATTTTAAGCAATTAGCTTATGAAGGTAACCATAGCTTCGCTTGTCTGGTGTGTGAATAAAATAACCATAAAAAATAACAGAAGTAGACTCAGATACGTGCTTCTTGCTAGTAATTATTCCCTAACTGGCGATTTGTGCTGACCAAATCGGAATTCCCTTATTGAATAAACCAGTTAATTCTGGAGCTGTTATGAAATTGAAAATAGATGAGGTAAATGTTAAGGTAAATATTTAGTTTTTTAATGTTCTAGGATTCTTAATAAGTAGTTTTAAACTTGTGTATTTCAAAATTTGCATTGAAAGGGTTTTGTAAATATTAACAACCGATGCTTTCAAAATAATTAACTATTTGAATTGAATATTAATTATTCTCTTTGTGAAGTGTTTTATTAATAAGCGATAAAAACTACATTAGAATTGTTGGAGAAAAGTATAAATAACACTTGGTTCAAATCTCTACAACATTTTGACCCAAAATAAGTTAATCCCTATTAATTCAAAGTCGTCAAGAAAAAAAAAAATTATTTTAATCACAACTATTTATACCTTATTGCTTTATTTTTAAAATTTTATTATTATAGAATTTAATATTTTTGTATTTTTGTTTTTTTTAATTTATTTGTCTTTAATTCATTTCCTCATGGTCAGTGAAATTGAAATCAATTACCATACCGGAGGAATGGGTTCAATTCTGCTGGCGGCATTCGTTGATACTGCTATGAAAATGGATAAACCGGTGTAGAATATAATAAAACCCCGTAACGGCAATATGATTTGCTCGATAATTGTCTTCTGCCAAATGGCAATGCAAATGCAGATCACTTATACCAGAAAATCTTCTTGGGTCATTACCTCCTTTCATTCTTGTGCGTGTAATTCTTCAAGATTCCCGTTTTCACTCGGATAACCCTAAATCTGCTGCTACATTTTGTCCTGTTGGTGGTAAACGATGATTATTATATATAAATTAATGCAATGCATGCATTAACTAGAAGAAAATATTGCTTTTAAAAATAAAGACAACAACAGAAATCAAAGACATCAAAAACTTGTTAACAAGGAGGTTAGATTTGTAAAAAGGGGACAGAATACATCGATTCATGAAAAAATCGAATGTATTTATTATACTCAGACAAAAAGTAGTTTTTTACATAATATATCTCTATTAAACACATAAATTAAAAATGACGATCAATATTTTTAATTAAATTTGATATTTTAGACTTACTACTTAAAAGTTTTCTTTAAATTAAAAATAAAAAAAAACATCTCCTTTCTCGAAATCCATGGTCTTGGCCCACCATGGGACTGTTGTGCCAATGAAAAGAAGAAGAAGAAAAGTTTTCAGAACTACTAATAAAGAAAAAAAAAATGTTATTTACTTTATTTGACATGAAAGATTTTTTATTTATTTTTTTTTATGGGATATTGAATATTTGTTATTATTTACCATTTTATTTCAGTGTAATTGTTTTATTGCAACTAATAAGAATTTTAACCTTATTTTAAAAAAACTTTTGAGTTCTTTACTTTGTTCATATAAATTAAAACTGATTAAAAATCTAATTTTTTATGATTATTAGTGATACGTGGCAGAAATTTTTCTTGCTAAAAAGAGATAAAAACAATTTTAATGTTACTGGTTACTGATTTTAGTGTTACTACAACAAGTAAAAATTTATTTTATCAAAAATGTCTTTTTTTTTAAACATTTTATGAACATACATGGTAAAAAAATTTATTGGTACTTATGTAATCGACCAAATTATTTATGGAATATTTTATATCATATGTGATACCTGGTTCACCTATTTGACCTTCAAATATAACTTGAATACTTCAAATATAGCAAATAGAGAAGAGTTGATCACATATATTTGACCTTCAAATATATGTGGAAAATATAAATATTAATAAATTATCAGTCGCATTAAAAAAATGAATAAAAATATTAAAGAATCACATAAGTTTTCGTTGTTTGTCTTAAAAGATATATATTTCTATGAGTTACAGTGGGTTTTATAACAAATATATTTATATTAAATTTATTTACCCTTGTCAGAGATTGAATGAATGGGAGTCATTTCCTACGACAAAAACAGGAAAAAGATTGCAATGTGTTAATAACAAACAAAGAGAGTGTTTATAACCGTAAAACGTCCCAGAAGAAAGAAACGGATGTGCTTTGCAAATTACATTCGCACCAGAGGTTTTCAAATAAAAAAAGGTTTTTGACAATTAGCATCCCGAACGCATGCGTGAAAAATAACGGGGTTTCTGTGCAAATGATATGAAGTATATGGATTTCTACCATCCGAAATTGGGATAGATTTTACGGATGTAAGAAAAAAGTAGAAAAACAGGGCTAATAATACAGTTTAAAGTCTTTGTTTGAAAGTGAAATAGCTGTGAGTTTGCTATGATTATATGTTTAAAAGATGGGATATAAAGAGCTTCTATGTTAGTATTAAAATTAATCATGTTTATCTTTTTTTTAATGATGTTTTTCAAAAACTGAGTACTAAATGTGTACCTTGTTTTAACAAGGTTAATGACTGAAAAATTAAAATGAAGCCAATGCAATAATTTGTTAGTTGTAGAGTGTGTATTTTGTATATTTTTATAATGAATAATTTAATTTATTAATAAAAAATGTTAACGATGCAAATTAAATTAAAAATTAAAATCTTTGATTGTTTTTTTTTTTAAGTTGTATTTATAATTATAAATGTAAAAAATTAAAATTTAGTTTGTAAAAAGCAGATTTTGAAACTCTATATCAAAATAATCTACAATATATGTATATATATTGTAGTATATTGTTGTATATGTTTGTTTCATTGCTGCTTCATTTTTTGGTATTTAACCCTAAAAGTAAAATACTCCTCAATAATTATTTTACAGCATAGAAAACTTCATTTCTTAAATTTTATATCTGAGTTTTATATGACTTTTTTATTTAAGACTTAAAAGATCCAAAATACTTTAATAAAAATTTTAGCAGTGCAATTTTGGTATTTTTCCTAAAAATTAGTTTTACTGTTTAATCTTTAATTAAATCAAATTAAAAACAGCATATTATCTTCTTTAATAAAACGTACATTTTGCTACACTATATTTCATTTGTTCTGGTTTACAAACGTTTTAAAGCTAAAAACGTCATTAATGTAGCATCCCTGTAAATCAAAAACAAATTTCATTTCACACCACAAAGTACTTCAACAGAACTCAACAGTATTTAATATAACTTTGTGGTACCCATAAAAATAAAAGGTCAAGCAATTAGATTCTACCGGTTGTCACTTTTCACAGGGAAGTCACCAATTGCACACATAACCAGATACCGGAAGAAATCGACAAGCACAAACAGGTAGGCCATCGAGGTAACAAAACCTTGGCGGAACCCGCGAAGCGAAAATTTCCATCTTCGTTTTTATGAAGTGGCGTTTAATGCTCGATATACTGGAAGACAGATGGACAAACGTATTCGCCTTGCACATATCCTGCTGTAGAAGAACGCCCACACTGTTGAAGGCGTGCTGGAGATCGCCTGAGTAAATCGTTATTCAAAGGTGATCATTAGGCGTCGCACAGTGCGATGGCTTGTTTTGACTCCAGCTCCTGTTTGGGCAGATAAGATTGTTTGTCAGCACAGAGAAGGATAATTGGGTGTGGTGGTTTCCTATACTTCGCGACAGTTTTTTTTTCAAGATGTTCAGTCATACGTAAACGCGCCAATATTTCGGTTTTGATTTGCCAAAAATTCGGTTGTGTCTAGTCTTGCATTTGTTTTTTTAAAAACTCCACATTTGAGGAGTAATTGCAATATTGTGCAGTCTTTACCATAAATGTGAATGACACTTGTATATGCATTGAAGGAATGTATTTTTAATAACAGATGAAAGTTTTTAAAGAACAGATGAAAGTTTTTAAAATATTACTTAATATTTTAATCATCAAAAAATATTCGTTTATAAATTTACTATTAATAATTTTAAATCGATATATATTAGTTAATTTTTGCATTTGTATAGTTAAAGGGAAACCATTTGAGATTTTCCAATAAATGTAATATAGTATGTGTATTCGATGTAAGAGACATACATATATGAATTTTAACTAGGGGATAACTAATTAACTAATTTTGAAGGGAATTTTTCGCTTAATGTTGACAAATTTATATATGAACTACACTCATGTCCATAAATTAAAGATAATTCAAAATCACACAGAAATTGAACTCTAAAAATGAAAATTTCACCTGTGTAGAATTATCACACACATCTTGAAGAAGAATGTGCAAATTACAGGAAACCACCAGGGATGGCGCGGATAGGTACGCCTTTCCAATGACGAGAGTAAGAGAGGGGGTATAAGGGCGAATGGTGGGTAGAAGTAAAATTGTTCACAAGCGCTTAAAAAAAGACTTTAGTAATAACCGCATAGTTATGGCACAAAGGAAGCATTTGATGATTTTTACGTGGTAGAATTATCGGGACGACCGGAATGTGGACGTACACCAGCTGGAAGTATCCGAGGAACTTGGAATCGCCCAGAGTGTCATCTCCAGGCTTTGGCAAACGATTCCAAGATGATGGTAATGTGAGTAGATGTTACAGCACAGGTCGCCCCCGAGTTACAACGCTGAATGAGGACCGGTATTTAGCAGTTACGCCAAAAGAAACAGACAGAGCACAGCCTCAGACCTGTCTCGTCAGCTCTCTTCAGCTACCGGAAAATGGACAGTTTCAAGGCACATCGCACAGACGTTAGGGGCACAGAGCGTTGGTCTATATGCTCGTAGGCCTGCCAGATGTGTTCCACTCACCAACTCACTGTCGCTCGCGTGATTAACCCGGAGTAGAGAGCGCAATGGTGGATCACCGCAAACAGTGGTCTTAAGGGTGCGATGAACGAGTCCTTTTGTTTCAGGTTGGGCTTGCAGCCGATTCCCCTCGCCGGACTTTCATATGGAGAGCCAGGTACCCGTTACCACCAAGAACACCATTGAACGATCATCGTTACGGTGGTGCAGGATGGCTCGTTTGGGGAGGAATTATTCTTGGTTCCAGAACCGACCTGCATGTTCAGAGTGTAACGATGACAGGCCACATCTATCGGGATGTCATTCTGGAACAACATGTACGTTTGTTCGGGCGCCATGGTTGTGAATTTCTGTTTTTAGATGACAACGCCGTCCTCACCGTGCAAACATTGTAGACGAATGCCTTCAACACTGAGGATATCACCCGTATGGATTTACTCACCGGACTCGAATCCAATAGAGCATACAGGATATGTTTACAACATCCCGTCAACCCCCTCCCACCTGTCAACCGGAACTTCGAGGGCATTGCTTGATGAGTGGTGTAATATTCCCCCAAGATCAGATTGATAATTTGATATACTCAGCATGCCAGGCGTTTGTAAGGCCTGTATTGCATCGTCCGGGAGACATACTCCATATTAACCTTCATACTAACCATGTTATACTGTTTTTTGTGAAATAGGTTCTTTTTTGAAATTTGTCTTAGGGAATAAAAATCGCACTTTTTATTAATTATGTCAAACATATAGCATCTTTTTTGCTCTTTACCTTTTGTTTAATAAATAGACTTTACAAAATAAGTCAAATTTGTTTGCTTCTCCCTTTCTTTGCCTGAACTTCATTATCCTTAATTTATGGACATGAGTGTATAATATTCTTTATGTTCCCTGTCTATGCAAAGATTCCTTTATCTTGTCGAGAATATGATTTCGATAATGATACTTAGAACTTTCATTTTTGTTTTCTAAATAAAGATGGTATGTAAGGATTTGACTTTTTATATCTATGTAATTCTTTTTCAAGACAAAGAAGCTAAAATTGTGGTTATTCATGCTTACTCACTTTTCACTAATTAGAAGAGTTTTATATCTATAAAAGAATGGAAAATTATGTTTAATCAGATGAATTCTACAAGATATACTCACAACCTAGAGGATATTTTTATTGATTCCTATAAAAGGCAATCCTATTGCTGAATAATAATAGATTTGTATAAAAAATGTTTCCGAAAATTTCAATTGTTTAAAAAATTGTTATTAAAGATTAATATTGTTAGCGAATGATTAATTATTAGAAGAATTATTAAAATTATACCGAGAGACACAAATTAATCACTCGGCCATCAGCCCCTAAATTAAAATAATAAGAAAGAAAAAAGTTTATTGACTACAACATTCGTTTTTAAAATTTTGATATTATACTTTAATAATTAGTTATTATAATATAAGGTTAAAACCGTGATTTTTTCAATGTTCTTTCTTTTTATTTTACGCTTTTGCACGTTCACAAATGAAATCGTATATTTTGTTGATGATTTTATAATGAGTTCTTTTTTTCTTCTTTTGGCACTAATAAGAACAAACTGTGAAATTCCTTTACAGTTTAGTAATTATTCTTATACTATATATTTTATACTATAATATATTTAAGATCTATTTACTAACTCTGCAGCTATAAGTTTAAAAATGAAATTAATTTAAAATAATAATAAGATGAGTGCAATCAAGAATCAGTTTCAATTTTTGCTTCCTTCCTCATTGTGGTGCAAGAGTCCCAAGGCGAGCCAAGGCCGTCTGTCAGATTGGTGAAATATCAGATGTTTTCTTTTTACAGGGGGGTGGGGGTCAGCGCCTAACAATACTTTGCAGTCATATGAGACCGAGACCAACAGTTTAAAGAGAAAAATGGATATACACTAAAAATAAAACCATAATTACAAACATCCAAGACACCGGCGGGACTCGAACACGAAACCTGTGGCACAGAGAGCCAGAGCGCTTGTTACTCGGCCATCAGTCCTCTTATAACGAGTTGCGCTCTAAATTTGTCAATGTTATTCCAATACGATGGTGAATGAAAAGGAAGTGAAAGCTTCCTATATGAACATTGGCAGGTATAACTAATCGAGCTTTTTCCAGCTGTATTGATAAACCAGAAACATTTCAGCCAACAGATTGGCTGCTAACTTAAGACATGCTCTCACTATCCTTCCGAATGTTCTTTTCAAATCAATGAATTGCCAATAAGAGTTAAAACTTTTTTTTTGTCGTTGTCGCTAATAAACGAAACTACGACTATAGGAAAGATAAGGCCTATGAAGACAGCGGCAAAAAGTATGGAAAGATATTCGAAATTTTAACGACTGTATTATGTCACCATGCATGTATCTATGTTAATGAATGATATTTAATTAAATAGGGCACGAAAAAACTTTCAGGTTTTTTGGATAAAATATACGCCTGTATACCATTATTAAACCATTAGAGAACTACACTATTATAATTCTTAGTTTTTAATTCAATATTTAACTAAAAACACATTGTTACCAATTTCTTAATGACTTCTTTTATCTGACTTAAACGATTTCATTGTTCCTATTCCGAAACACGTTGAGAAATCCTTCAAATCCAGGTTAATTCCCTGTAACAACTATTTAAAGAAACCTCATATCCTCACGTAAGTCCTACTACATGAAATACGACTTCTTCGCAGCGTGAATAACTGTATGAAGTCATTTCGAACGTTTTTTTCGCGCCATTAATTGCAGCAAACTGGAATTGTTTACGCGAGATCTGCATGCATACTTCGCCAAGCATGTCGGACAGTGCTGTTTGTTGCATTTGATATTTGGCGACCGCAATCGCTTCGTTGGCTTTATTGCTGTTACAATGCGGTATTATCTTAATATTGTTTTTTTTTAGGTAAACTATTCGTCATTTTAAATTCAAGCTGCATATTGAAATGTTATTATGCTATAAAAAGTGGAAAATTGCTCGCATTATACCTTGCAAAATAATAGGCTTGAGTATTTTTTGAAACATTAAGAAAGCCATTGCTTTTAACAATATTATCCTTAAATCAAAGTTCATTAATATTCAATAGAAGTTCATTGTGGTATTGGAATTGGTTATAAAAATACATTTTGATTGAAATTGAGATTTTATCCTAATATCTTTTGATTTTAGCCTAAATTTTTTAAATACATATATTTCTTTTTTTGTATCAAAATCACGTATACCACAAATATTTCTTTTTTGTATCAAAAATCACGTATACCACAAATAGTTTCTGAACGTTTATACAATAATTATTACCTTCTAAAAGGGTATTCAAGAATTTAATCATAAAAATATAAAGATGTCTTTTTATAATCACCAGATTATAAGCAGAAATGGTGTTCCTTTATGTGTACTAGTGTCTGAAGATGGTGACTGCAATGTATTTTACCAGAAGATTCATGGTCTGATGGCTAATTAGCTTGTTTGGTTTGTCACTTTACGGTCAGGCTAACTAACTAGCTCTCTGGCCTTTGGTACCCACAGGCCCAGGTTCAAATTTTAACGGTGGCATGGATGTTTGTTTGTGGTTCGGAATCCAAGTTAAAAACTATAGATCGTAGTCTTATTAGACTAAAATGTGCAAAAAAAATTGACCGTAGTTTAGTTTGTTGTTCTACGGTCATTTTGTGCACACGAGGGCTAAGCAGACCGGAAATACAGTTTAACATGGATTTCAACATCCATGCCACAGCAGGATGTTGGAATCCATGCCACAGCCAGGATTGGAACCTGAAGCCTATGGTTCCAAAGGCCAGACGGCTAGGAAGTTGGCCATCAGACTGCAAAAATGACCGTAGAGCCACAGACCAAATCAAACCAGACTTACCAGAAGATTTAAACTTTGAACTTCCCGTGCTCCAGCTTAAGTCAGTTACCATTGGGATAAGATTCGGGCTGTAGAAATATTGTGAGTGAGAAAAGGAATATATATATAGGAATTTTTTATTGAATTATAATCTGACAAGAAGGCAGTATGTGATTTTGCCAAAGTCCTGTCCTTTTAAGAATTGTTTTTCTATTAACAACTGGAATATCAAATACCAAAATAAATATTTTTGTCGTGCATTTTTTCCTTGCTTTAGGATCTGCTTTCATTTGTTTCGAATGAAATCAAGAATAATTAATTTTTTACAAGACAAAACCATATATATTTTTGTACAAGCTTTCTGTAAAACTTAAATATTCACAGGTGGCAAATATCACTTTCTTTTCGATGAGAGTAATAGTTTCTTGTAAAAGTAAGTTTAATATTCACAAGTGACGAATTATTGTTTTCGATGAGAATCATTGTATTTTTTGCTTTGTTTAGTATCGATCCTCAGTCAATCTAGAAGTTACTCCATCATACGATAAATAAATATTTTTATTATGTATTTATTTTCCTTATTTAGATCTCATGTCATTTGCTTCAAGGTAATCAAAACAAACTATTTAATTTTCTTCAAGACAAATCCATATATATCTTGCTATGTTTTCTGTAAACTTAAATATTCGCCGGTGGCAAAGTATCACTCTTCGATGATAGTAACTTCAGTTTCTGCAAAAGAAAGTTAAATATTCACAAGTGACGAACTATTGCTTTCGGTGGGAAACATTATGTTTTTGCATTGTTTGATATCGAATCCTCAGCCAATCTAGGAAGTTACTCCATCATACGACAACAGCCTTCAGAAATCCCCACCACTACCAACACCATATCGGAAAAAAACACACAAAAAATCACCTTGTTAACCAAAAAAAAAAAAACTTTCCAAAAGAACTTAACTCCGGTAGATATAAGTGCCAAAAGGCGAAGGAAAAAAAAACCTCCACCGCTGATAGGAAGCTGTTGGTGCGTTAAATTAAATTTTCAGCAGGAGATCCCTTTTCTAACAGAATTTTTTTTTTTCCCCTCTAAGTTCGTGTGGCTTGTACCTTCGTTGTCGTAGAATAATATTGAGCCGATACGGCATATTCATGTGTGAGAGCTAACGGTCGAATAAGACCATTCATTGTCGCATGCGGAAAAAAGGGTGAGTTATTAATAAAAGAAAGAGCTGGGGCCCATAAAAGCTGATTCGATTTCGTTACCTTCACTGGCGTAACTCTCTAATACGATATTTGGGAAAGATAAGAACCTTTTTAATTCCAAAGCTGGTGGAAACTATGACATTCCAAAGATGAATCCATGGTTAGAAGGAGGGCTTTCTGATTATTTTTATAACGACTTCTTCGATAGATTTTCGGAATTAAATGCTGTCTCATAATAATAAAGGTTTCTTGGTTAGAGCAATTGTACCTAGAAGCCTCTGTTTTTAAGGTTGGTTGATGTTGATGTATGGCACAAATGCCTGTGTTGGCCCCAGTGATGCAAACAATTAATTGTACAAGTATATTTAAGTTCCTTTTTCTGAAAGAGGATTCATAAAATATCTGTAACAAGAAAAGCAATTACTTGTGTGCATTAAAACAGTGTTAACAGAATACACATTGCATTTAAGCAGCATAAAAGAACCTTTTTAATTCCAAAGCTGGTGGAAACTATGACATTCCAAAGATGAATCCATGGTTAGATAGAGAGCTTTCTGGTTATTTTCATAACGACTTCTTGGATAGATTTCTTGAATTAAATGCTGTCTCATAATAAAGGTCCTTGTTGATCAATTTTTGCCTAGAAGCCTCTATTTTTAAGGTTGGTTGAAGTTGATTTTTGATTTCTACGACACAAATGCTGTGTTGGACTTACTGCTGCAAACAATTAATTTTACATCAAGTATATTTGAATTCCTTATCAGAAGGATTTATAAAGTATATGTGTTTGATAGCAATTACTTGTATGCATTAAAACAGTGTTAACAATACACACATTGCATTTAAGCAGTATTAAAGAACCTTTTTTGATTTCAAAGCTGGTGGAATATATGACATTCCAAAGATGAATCCATGGTTAGGAAAGAGAGCTTTCTGATTATTTTTATAGCTACTTCTTGGATAGATTTTCGAAATTAAATGCTGTCTGATAATAAAGAGTTTTGGTTAGAAGCAATTGTGTCTAGCAACCCTATTTTTAAGGCTGGTTGACGTTGATGTTGATGTATGGCACAAATGCCTGTGTTGGTCCTCGTAATGCAAACAATTAATTATATAGCAAGTCTATTTAAATTCCTTTTCAGAAAGGATCAAATCAAAATTCTGTGTTAAGAAAGCAATTACTTGTATGCATTAACATTATGCACATTGTATTTAAGCAACATAAAAAAGTTTCAAATAAAAATTCAATAGTGTTTAAAGAAAAACTTTACTATGACTTGGATTACGTAAACAAAATCATGAAAACAATTTCAAGTTACGCTTAGCTCTTGGTTAGTTTTATACATCCTCTTCAATGGTTTCGCTATTTTGTTGTCTGTTGCCATAGATTGAGAATATAAATTTTTAACTAGAAAAAAGTCAAGATTTAACTTTTCTTTAAAATCGTTTTCAGAAAGGGATTCATAAAATATCTGTGATTAAAAAGCAATTTCTGGTATGCATTAAAAATAGTGTTAACGTTATACACATTATATTTAAGCAGCATAAAAAAATTTTAAAAAAAAAATTTTAAAAAAATTTCAGTGGGGTTTAAATAGAAGAACTTTACGTTTTCTTATATTGCGTATGCAAAATCATCAGGCGCTTATACGGTTAGCCTTATTTTTATGGTCATCTTACAGTGATTTCGCAATTTTATTGTCTACTGCCATAGATGGAAATTCATCTGCCGTACTTTCAGATATCTTATGCATAATATTCTTTCGAGCACATATAACTTTAACAATAATAACAACTTTAACAATAATTTTAATATGTAACTTAACTTGACATATTATAAATTCTTCCTGCAGTCCATTTACAAATGGTGCAGCAACTTTTTCCTTCAAAATATATTTTTTAAAATTTTTTTTATTAAGAAAACAAAAAATAATACTTCTGGTGACTATATTAAAATTTTTGAATAATAAAAAAAAAAAATGCTCATGCAATTTGTAATCCGTCAGTTATAGCATTAACTCATATTTATCTTAACGGCAGACATATCACGAATATAACATTAAAAACCTTTAATATCACGTTCCATTCCAAAATCTCCACATCATACATTTGCTAGAACCTCATAAATAAGTAGTTATCTTTTTATCCTACATCTGATTTACTTAGAAGCAAGTAAAATGTGTTTTTTAAGATTTGCCAAGTTAACTTCCAAGATTCCAATATTTTTATCCCTTCATTTTATTATTAAAAAATGCATGCAATTATTTCTTTATCTATGGTTTGTAGGTCATCCTTTCATCACGAAATATCAATAATTAAACAGTAATGAATTAAAAAAGATGGGTACTTATGCTCAAGAATCTGCTTTAATAAGCCCTATCAATATGCCGGATGCGAGGCCGTGTCATGGTACACCTTAATCGCTGGCCTAGAAGTTGTCAGGACTACAGCGATATGTTATCACCTTTGACAAAACGTGCTGCGTATAATAACAATAAATGGCGCTATGTTCCCTCAGTCCAGAGAAGTACTACAAGCAAAAGTTCCTAGAACAGCAAGCAATGAAGTGAAACATAAACGCTGCACGAGTCCTTTGATGGTACTTTTGCGTGATAACACTGTTTCCTTCTGTGCTCGCTTTCATGTGCATACAATTCAAGTCGTGTCCCGTTTACTCTCGTGTGTGTATACTTCTTGCTTGTGTTGAATACGCAGAACTGAATTTATAAGCTCTAACCTATGGAGATGAGAAGGGAATAGAATTAAAAAAATAGCTTAAATATGTGCCAACAATTGAAAAAAATGACTTTTTTATTTAAATATCTTCTATAAATATCTACCATACAAGAATGCTGAATGATGCAGTTTGCTTAAAAGTATGCTTATCTAGTTCTAAAATCAAATTGACATATATATATATATAATAAATGATATCACTGGGATTTCAAGGTATGAAATAAATTTCATCTACAGTTTCATCTTGCTATAAACAGACTTTATTTGTAAATTTTTCTGTGAATCCTGCATACTTTTGTTGTGCTGAATACGCAGAACTCACTTTATTAGATGAGAATGGAACAGAATTAAAACAAAGCTTAAA
>BPLR01019917.1:0-28082 GCA_021605095.1 Caerostris extrusa
TATACATGGTAATGCATATGGATATACATGGTAATGCATATGGTAACTTTTTTTTTTTTTATTCCTCGTTCATTCAAATGCTCAGTGAATAGCATGGTGTCACTTTTATGGTAATTCATGATATAATCTCATTAATATCAATTTTTTATGTTGAATTTTTTTTTAAAGTAAGAATAAAAGGTAAACTATCAAGTTTTTCTGTTAACAAATTTTTGGTGTTTCCAAATTATTGATAGCCCAAATTGAGCTTTCTTATTTGTTAACGAGAAGAAAAAAAAAATCGATAATAGAAAAAAATCATGACATCTTTTTTTCTCTTATTAATGAAATTAAAAAAAAAAAAAAAAAAAAAACCCTTTAATGAATTTGAATTGATTCTTTTTAACTCATAATTATTAACTAATAATTTTTAAATTAATAGTTATAAGCATATACCATCAAAGCTTCCTTCTTCAGCAGCCAAATTTTTTCAATTTCTCAAAAGTTTCTTTTGATGGTTGGTAGACGAACACACCAGAGTTGAAGCAGTCTGGCCAACCTACATCAGGGTGGCTGACAGCTCTGGTTTCTCAAAGAGCTCATCACAATTTTTCAGAACCTAAAATAATACAACAACACATAATATAATAGTAATGTAATAGGAGTCATTTATGTAAAAATCATGATTATACAGGTTTTATGTCAAAGCAACAATGATCATATTTTTGTATTAAAATTAAAGGTATAATTTAAAGAGTTTTTGTTTTATAATAACATGCTAGAATTTGAATTCATAAAAACTACAACAAAATATACTATTGTTTGAAATTATTTTGACTTTTTAGGCCAAAACCTCTACTTCTCTTCTGTTTTGAGAAAAAATAAAAATTAAATTATTCTTAGTGTAACAACAACAAGACACACACCCCACACATAAATTCTCAAAATATTAATTTTAAAAATATAGTATTGCATGATAAAGGCTTAATTCAAATAAAAATTTCTTATTAACTTCAGTAGCTACAACATATACAAACTAAAAATTTATCTTTTTAATAATCCCTAAATTAAAAAGTACTCTTTGAGATATGAATATTTAAAAACAAGTGTTACATTTGAATAATTTGTTTTTGTAAAAATTAAAAAGTCAGTTCATAGTAAACAATTCTAACAATTTATTTACCAATGTATCAGCATCGAGAAATTCACACATTTTGAAAACTGAGTCAAATTCCAGCAATGAAGTTTAGTTAAAGTCACTCCAAGCTCTGGACGCTGTAGAATTGCCAGATTTTTATCATCGTTGGAGTCCAATTCTTTAACTTTTCTTCAACTAAGTCAAAGACTTTTCTTAGCTTATCCCTAAAATGGATAATAAAAAAATTAGATATTTTCATGAATTAGAAATTGAATACATAAAACAAAATAACAAATTAAGAATGGTTCAATATTTAGAAGGTAATTTAATGAATGCATTTCAAAGATACCCCATATAAGAATGAAATAAAAAAATGTTAAAAATATGCAATGCATTAAAAGCATGTAAATTAAAATTTAAAGACAGTGAAATCTAAACTGTGGGTTTTTAAATTCCTTAATTTGAATTTAAATTTAGAAAAAAACATTTCTTGCCATAATGTTCTTCATCTTATTATTTTAATTTTGACACCATAACAAATGGAAATGATTACATCTAATTTTAAATAAAATAAAAAATAAAAAAATTAACAATAGAAACAATAGCTCTAAAAAAATGCAATACATCACTACACTATTATAAAGAAGTAGTTGAAGAATATAATTAAAATTTAAAGAAGAAGATTCTCACAAAAGACAAAAACTTCATTAATTATTATTTATATGATATTTGTTTTACTGTTTACTAAACTATGATAAAACTTTCTTAATTTAAATGATAGCATACTACATATTCTGCATGATTTGGTTAGTCATTTTAACATTTCCAAGTTTTCAAACATACTGAGAAAATGAAGAAAATAAGTGTTATACAATTTGTTTTAAAAATACTTACACAACTCTAGCAGATATGCCAGTAGTAATAAGAACTACTAACTTAGCTTTTGTTTGAACTAATTTCAGTGAATGTCCTAAAACCAAAGCACCAGAACCATAAAAATCATCTGTTGCTAAAGTTACAAATGCAAAATTTCCTAAAAAAGAAAATTTATAAAAATTAACGTACATTTTAAAAACATATATTTTTCAGTATTCTTTTTAATTAGCAATGCACCAGATATAAAAATGCCAGAACAATGATTGTCAAATAGTCTAGTGACCTGCTAACAGAAAAAATATTGAAAATTTTATAAAGAATAACTTGCAAAATGCATTACCTAAATCTACGAATTACAAGTTTATATGTTAACAAAATAAGTAAATAAAAAATAAAATAAAATATATAAAATTAATTAATCAATAATTTAATATCAAATTTAAAAACAATCCATATTAAACCTTTAAAAACATTTTTATGACTTTTTTAAATGTATTGTAAAAAAAATCTTTATCTGTATTGATTGCATAAACACTTTTCTAGAAATTCCATGAAAATTTTTCATAAGAAATTCTATGCAGTTTTAAAAGTTAACTAAGGAATTATCATCATCACATTTAAAACATTATCATTTCCACTGAACAAAAAAAAAGTACTTTATTAAATTTTTACTTAAATTTTTGAGAAATTTTAACATTTTAAATATAGATTATTGTAGCCTTTATATAAGATTATACTTAGAATACTAAATATTTGGGCAGTAATTGATAATATTCAAATATGATAGTTGTTAAATTGAAATGGCAAACAAAAAAAATCTAAAAAAATTTAATTAACAGAATGAATAAAATAAACATAATGAAATTTTCAGAATACATTAAAGACCGTATTGTTAAAAAATTTTTGAAATAAATATATATTCTTTTTAAATAAAAATCCAGAAAAATTTTAATTCCAAATTTCTCAAGCAAGAAAAATATGAATATTACTTCAGTAATTCAATAAATTCAAAATTAAAATAATCTATATTACCATTTTCCATTTTCAAAATTCTTGCGTTCAGACAAAAATGAATCTAACGAAAAAATTAGTCTCAAATAACTTTAAAATTAAAAACACAATGTAAATAGTTTCAACAAAAAAAAAAGCACAGTTATTTTATCAGGAATTTTCATAACAATTTTCATTATTCCAATTTCCTACCATTTTTGTTTTACTTTCGGTTAAAAGTCAGTTCTGACACGAGCTTTGCCATACCTTATTATCTAAATTTTGTCATTTGAAAAATAATTATTAGAGTCACGTGTGAATATCATACTCATGAGTTCAAATAATAAATAATAGCATTTTTAGCATTATATATATATGTGTGTTTGCGTAAATTGTAATAATATATATATATATAAACATTACATTTTTTAATTGAATCTTTGGATATCAAAACAGATTTATCTCGACTACAATTAGAAAAAAAGAACTAATTAACCGGCGTAGTGCAATAATAACAAACTCAGACATTTAATTTGAATTAGTAAATAAAACCTATAAAAAGATTTGTTATAAGATCTCGGAATTAGAATATAGTTATGTAATTATCTAAAGCCTTTAAAATCTTTCTAAATAGGCAACTTATTATTTTCTTTTTATTTATTTCCTTCTTGTGTGGTTTCCTTTCTACATTTTTTGCCAATTCTTATTTACTCTTTTTTTAACAAAAATCTAGTTTCAGAAATAAAAATTTAAAAACTCTTTTAACATAAATAAAAACATGTATTTTTTTCCTATAACTGAAAGCTCTTCTATCGCTTCGAACGAAACCTTGAAATTATTTAGTAGCATTAATGAGACATTGGCGATTGCATTGCTTTGGTCTAAAGCAAGACTCTTCTGCGTCATATTTCATGATTTTTTACTTGCAGAAAACGGCCTTATTATCAATGCCGCGACTCAGTGTGGGTTGTCTGTAAATTTAAAAAAAAAATGCGTTCATTATTATTATTATTATTTTATTTATTTATTTTTTTGCCTCTTTCTCAGAGAAGCTGTAATTGTTTAATACCTTCATATATTATATTTTCAATTGTTCCCTTTCATACATTAGTTGATTTTTTTTTCCCCATTGTATAATTTAGAAAAAAATGAACTACTGTATGTGGCAGGAAAACAAACCTAAAACACTCTTGACACTTTAAGGACACACGGGGGAAAGAAGAACTTTGACACCAAACTGTTTGTCACTGACAGGTAATTATTTGAGTAATGTATTTGGAAAGTGTTAACTGAATAGGTAAATCTGTTCAGCGGAATTCGAAAACTTGACATCAGGAACAATAAATTACTCTATACGAACAAATTGCTAAAATGGAGAGTGTTGTCCTGAACTTCTGTGAGAGTAGACATGTTTCCTACCTGCTTCTGAGATATATATAATATGGACGTCGTTACCGAGGGAGACGGATGTTCTCAGGTCCCTAGAGAAGTACCCTCATCCCTGGGCTCCGAGCAAATGCCACTCTCATCAAAGTCACTGATGAAGATGTAAGCTACCAGTTAAAGGCTGCGAACAAAGAAAAGGTTATTATAGATTCGTTAATAGCTATAACCAAGTCCTCTCCTCTGCCTCAGGATTATATTCAAACGATTGCTAATTTAGAAGAAAAGAAGCATCTGGTGGAATTGGTAAATCGTTTTGGTTTTGCCTCATTTTAAATTGTAAAATGCATAATGTTAAGAACTTAAAAGTTAATGCTAAAAGAAGTGCTAGTGAAATTACTCCTGAATCAAATATTTCATATACTGTAGATACTGTACTAACTGATTTAAATGTCCGAGTAAAAAGCATACTGCTAAAATAAATTATACTGCCAATACCTCTATAGCGGCTAATAAAAATAGTAATATTAATGTTTCTAATAAATTTAAGCACTGTGGTAGATAGCGAAGATACAAAAATTTTAAACTATATAGATTATTTTAACTCTCCGTTGTTGCCGAAAAATACAACAAAAAGCCTTTAGCACTTCAGTACTTTAAATGCAATTATTTCCACTACAGTTCTAATAACTGTGGATTTAAGGAAAGATGCCTGAAATACGGGGAAGAACTCCCCCTACAAGGAGTGTAAAATATAGGAAAACTGGAAATCCCCAAATGTATCAATTAGGGAATCAGGTCACATCGCCGTGTGGAGGAGATGTTCTAAATTCCCAAAAAATAAAACCCAAGTTCTCAACTTTCCCCAAATTCACAACCGCTCGACAGCTTTCTTCTAACTTTCCGTATGCTGCAGCCACAAAAATACGCCTCAACAATCAACTGCTAATTTTGCTGAAATTATCGATATTTCCCAAAACCAGTTGAGTCAATTACAGAGCATCATAGCAATGCCCAATTTATTCAAAAAACAATGTTTGTAATGAAAGAGTTTATCTCTCTATTCACTAATTTAAATGGTATCGATGGGTCAGTCAAGTACTACTAATAATAAATCAGACAAACTGACTGTCGGTCTCTATTAACGTCCAGGCGTCCCAAACTTCTCCCACTGCACCGTAATGACTCATATGGTTATTGCAATTAATTTTCATAATTCTGAAAACCCGTCTTATACAATCCAGCAAAATTCAATTAGAATTTTTCTCTCCTTTAAGAACAGTGAAAAATCGCGCTCAATTTTAAATTTCAATAACAAAGTTCTGTTCTCCTTTTTGTACATCATGTCATAAATTCTTTTCTCAGGCCATAAACTTGTTCCTTTGCTGTTCGACAGTCTGTCGCCATGGCAACTATCCACTTTGGCAGCCAAGCTTGCTCAACGACTAAATTGCTTTTTTTCTCTTCTCAACCAGTTTTTAAGCTTGTTAGTTTATTGTGCATACTTTGGCTAATTCCCACAGATCGTTATTTTATGGAATTTATTACGGAGGGGCTCAATATTTTTTATTCGCTTTTTTCCTTTTCGATTGTTTAATGTAAACTTATATTCTTTAAATTTTCACTTAAATTTAATTACTTTAATTTCTTTTTGACTTTTTTGTGTACTTAACGTTTTATTATTTAATTATTATAACTATTTTTAAAATTCTTAAAACATTAACATCTTTTACTAACATTGGTAATTACACATATCAAGTTGCACTCTTCATGTTTATTCAATTCCTTCTATTAGCTCGCACTCTCCCTATATATATCTTGTTCAAATTTTCAATTGGTCATAAAATACTTTTTATTCATCCACTCAAGTTCAAACACATTTTTTTTGAACTTGTATGCAGGACACTGGATGTTAATATAGTTTTTTAAATATTAATTCAGTAATTAAATTTAATTAATTAATTTTAGGTTTTTTTAGATTTAAGCTGCATATATCTACCAACAGATGGCGCCAGATAAACTTAAAAAAATAAATGAAAATTATTTATAAAGGATTTTCTGCAATATAGTGAAAAAAAGTAGGAATTGACTTTAATTTTTTTTTTTTTTATATTACTTGTTTTTATTTTTTATTACGTATCCAAAGAAATGAAAAAGATTCATTATCTTCATATCATCAATGATTCTAAAATACAACTGGCTACTATTTCTGCAAAAACCACTTCTGAATACTAAACAGTTCCACTGCGTGTTCAGGCATACGTTATTATATGATATTTTACACTGATCTATATTCTCTACTTTTATCTTGCTGTTCCACATTTGAATTCTTTCCTCCATCCGTAAAAAAATTATTGGTATAATATAAATTGATATAATAGTTAGTAAATCTTTCTGCCAACTGCAATGTAGAATCTCATTCATTATTTTTTTCCTCCTTTCAATAATTCCTCTTCCATTCGATAGATGGGATTACTGAATTTTTCACCTCTAATCGTTCTACTTTTTCTCTCATAAACAGCATGTTACCAAAATTTAAAATATTTAATGTATATACCTGCTTTTTGTGAGATCATTTCTCAACTTTATAAATATGAACTGCAATTCTCGATATGAACTTTATATTATAAAGAACTTCTTGTTATGTTTATTTTATAAATTGTAGTTTTTACGAACGGTCCCTCGTTTTTATATTAGCATTATCTTAATTTACTCTATACAGATTTATGTGTATTTTTCACTTTTAATGTTCTGCTTAAATGTTTCGTCTTGGGTGACAATCTACCATTATTTCCTTCGTATTTCTTTTCTCATTAACGTCGTACAATAGCGGACGGTTTCTGGAAGGGACTGCCGTAGTCACCTCCTAGAATTTAAATCACAAACTTCAACTACATTTCCCAACACCTTCAATTTATATCGTTTTGCTCTTTGCTGGAAAAGGGGATGCAGGCAATTTAGCTCACGCGCCCCTTTTCTTTCATCTTCCAGCTGGTGCTACATACTCTGACAGATTTTAATTCACACCCAGAAAATGATTTCCGAGTTTTAAGAATAACAACGCATGCATCATGCCGGTGTTCATTTACGTATATAAATAAATTTTTTTTTTAGTTCAGAAGTGGTGATAAGAAGGAATTGACATTTATCATTTTTTTTTTCAAATTACTTTGCAATAGTATATATTAGGATTTCCTTTGCTATATTATACTTAGAAATGAAAATTAAACTATCTTGAATTATTATTCTTAATTTTTAACTATTCCTTTTACTTCACATTCATTTCTTATTATTTTCTATTCAAATACACATTCTAAGTGCGTTTTTTTCACTCAGATTGCAAGCGAGTAGTATAATAGATAGTATAGTAGACAGTCCGTCAGCATGGAAATCTTTAAGGAGAGATCGGAGGAAAATTTTGGAGATCGCATGGAAATCAAGGAATCTAGGAGATCGAATCGCATCCGTTTTTCCCTTCTCCTTACGTTTTACTAATACCGCTTTTACTCACCAGCTGGCGCTACTGATTCGGCATAGTGCGTAGAATCTTGGCTGCCCAAGCAACCGTTAACTGCTATCTTGTGTAAATAGAAGGATTACGAATAAATGCTTTGAAAAAAAAAAGAACGGTAAACGCTAATAAGAAGCCTTCCAAATAAATCAAAAATTTATGATGCAACAATAATGTAAGATAAAATGAAAGCAAAAAAGAAGAAAAATATAAAGTTTAAATAATATATATATTTATATAATCGTAATGGAATTTACCTGGACAACATGCAATATTTTCCATGTGTTGACCTTTCTTTCATACAAAATATTCATCCATTGTATGAAGTTCTCTACCTTGGATGTTGGCAAAAGCTGTTCTTAATCTTCTCTTTCAAGGAACTCAGGTCAAATGTCACCAGCATACACGACGGATTTAAGGTACGCCTAAAGTCACTAGGAGTGATGTCCGGGGAAAGATGTGGCCATTTCGTCGGATATGGTAGTCTGTTAACTTTTTTTCAATGCCATATTACAGCCGTAAAATTTTCTGTACGGAAGGATTTTGGTAAGATTTTTAATTTCTCCTCTTGTTTTTAATTTTGATTTCTCTTGTTTTTTATTAATTTCTTTTTTTGTTTCTTTTTAAATTTATATTTGTTGCTTTTAGTAACTTAATTGATATCATTGTTTTTCTTATTAAATTTTCTATATTATTTATAACTGGCAAAGGGCAAGACCTCACGTTACGTAATCCCATTTACCAGGTTGGAGGTTTGTCGCTGCGCGACCAAGGCACTCCGTGTACTTACCCCGATTTAAAGCATATCAAAGCTGTTCTTAAGAAACTTCCAATCATGAGAAAATTTCTAATGCACTCACTGAACTTGGCTTTAAGATTAAAATAATAAATCAACTAACGAATAGACTAAAAACCTTATGTTTGTCTTGCAAATTATTTTGCAGCGTAATGAAAAAAATGTAAAATTCTTTCAAGTATCCAAAATTTTATATCTTGCGATCAAGATTGAAAAATTTAACAGCCTACTAAAGCGACCCCTGTGTTTTTCTTAATACTAAGAGCGACCCTGTGTTTCTTCTGTAATTTCTTTTATCATCCTAGCAATAACTGTAGCTACAAGAAGTGTTGCCTTATATGTGGTGGTGAATATATTACGTACTGTCTGTATTAGCCGAAACTTGTCAATCCTAAGTGCATAAATTTCTGGTTGTTTGAGACACATCGTCTCTTGGAAGGGATGTCCCATGCTCCACAAATTCAAAAAGTTACCTCCCAAAATTATCACTGCTATTCTGTTCGGACTTTTTCGCCAGTAAGTTCCGACTTTCCTTTGAAAAGGGCGAGGGAGTCACCCTGTTATAACTCCATCGGTTGTTCCTCATTAAAGGAAATCCGCCTGATTAGCATTTCATCACCTCCATTAATGGGAATCAAACTGATCAGCATTTCATCAACCTCATTAAGGGGAATCAGCGTGGTCAGCATTTTATCAATCAGCCTATTAATCTCTCAGATAATAATAAAACATGAACCATCTTAACAAAGCTCTCTATGTTTTACACGATTTTACCTCTTTTTTTTTCAGTCCTTTTCAACCATCTTAAACAAGATTCACTGTAAACCTCTCACCTCTACTGGAATCTGTTGACAGTTCCACATTTTTCTGTGATGCTTTGAAATACATACTTTAAGTGTTTAATGGTTGTTTAGATTTTCTGTTATTCTATTATAATTTTGTTTTAGTTTAACTTTTTGAAGTGCATTTACCATCTGATTTTCAGTGATCTTCATTTGAGAATGTTTGTCCTACTTTATTTTGCTGATTTAAACTACTTTTAATATCTAATTCCCCACCATATATTCTCAAGTCATATGAATGTCTTGAGATATTTTAATTAATCCCAAGATTACTCACTAATTCACTTGAATAATAAGGAAAGTAATGTAATTTTTTTTTTTTTTAATTTGAAAAAGAAAAACTTTATTCATGAAAATATTGAAAACCAAAATAATATAGTTAAGCTTGTAATGTGCAGGGGCATTGTTACTCCGCGTCCGTGGCTTACCATCAACTTACACGCGCCCCCCGGTAATGCAAAGTGAGTAACATCGGTGCAGTCCTTATGGCGAAAGATCGCGGTCTATTTGCCAGCTGTATTAGAAGAAAAAAAAAAAAAAAAAGCTTGAAATGTATATATATCCCCTTTAATAAAACTAAAAATCATTGTTAATTATTAAGCATAGAAAAACTGCCAATTTACCACTTTTTTAAATGCCAAAAAAAAATGTGTATATATACCTTGTTAATGATAAATACATTTAATCCGATCTCTCGAGGCATCTGGCTCCCTCAAAATCGCGTAAAGGCACTGTGGGCATAAAATGGCTTCGTTTCTTGTGAGAGCCACCTACATGGCTCGAGAGATCGAATTAGATTTTAAATAATAATTTTATTTTTACAAAAATGTTGAGTGATAGATATTTGAGAGAGTTTATAATGTAACCATGTTTCATTTAAATTTTAATAAATTTTATTTTCCTAAGTATAAATAATATTAATTTTAAAATAACACATTTGGGTGTGATAAAATATAAATGCTATTGAGTAAAATATATTAACTTAGTTTTTAAATTTTAATTGAAATTAGTTTTTAAAATTTAATTAAAATTTAGTTAAAATTAGTTTTTAAATTATAATTTTATTTTTACAAAAATATCTATAAAATGTGGAGTGATTGATACTTGGGAGCGTTTATAATAACGAACTAAGTTTCATTTAAATTTTATTTTCCTACGTATTACTGTTTTAAAATAACACATTTGGGTGTGATAAAATATAAATGTTATCATCATCATTCAACTTTCACGGAGTACATTGGCCGGTTATGGCTTTATTCACTCCTAATCCGGTATGCTAGGTTTCATTGCAATAAGAAAAAACATTGGTAACAAAAGGCAGTGAGCGTATTTATGTCCATGTTAGTAAGATAAGAAACAAAATAAAAATAAAACAAGAAGGAGTAATTAAAAAGGATGGCACAATTATAAAATAATTAAATAGAAAGCAACAAGCGCAATTAATTGAGGCATTTAAAAAGTAGTTGTAATTTTTCAATGGGACTATTAGCATTTTTAAGTTGCGTGTAAAAGTTATCTAGACCTCCTAGCATGTTAAAGATATTTACAATTTCTGAAAGTACATAAAGCGCTTTAGTGGCTGAATCGGTGCATATATATAAATGTTATTGAGTAAAATATATAAAACTCTGCCATAATGTGCTTCGTATTTCTTTTTCTCAATGATGTCGTACAATAGCCGCGGTCTCTAGATAGGGCTGCCGGTCACTTCTTGATATACACAGGATCTAGTTTCAGAATTCAAGCCACAAATTTCAGCTACATTTCCAATACCTTCAATTTATATTGTGTTCTGCACTTTAATTCTCGATTAACGATTGAAAATATGAACAAGATATATATAGGGAGACATGTTAGGTTTCATTTTGTTTTCTTTTTTACCCTCCTTTTTTTTGTTAGTAGAATAAAAGGACTCGGACAACACTTATCAAAAAAGGAAAAAAAAATTTTTTTTTGTTCTAATGCAACTGGCAAACACTTAGACGCTTTTCTTTGATGCTTAAGGCAAGCGCTGCACAGACGTTACTCACTTAGCACTATCCAGGGGGTGCGTGTAGCTTGAAGATAAGCCACGGACGCGGAGCAACATTACTCCCGCAACGCTCTACGATCCTGAAAAGGAAAAATATATATGTATATAAAAAAAAAATAAAATAAAATACCAGAACTTTGGTTCTGAGACCAGCAGTTTTTTTTTTTGGGGGGGGATTATTAATCTTTACTTTTCAGCTTCATCTTACGGATCCCACATGTTCAGCATATAATATTTATTATACATATAATCCTACAATAGTTTTATGACATCGACAACTGGTCCCTAATTGTACCGAATTTTATCTTAAATTCTTTGTCTTGATACACAACTAACTGTAGCAGGAAGCATATTTTCGTGAATGGTATTGTTAGAAAAATGTTATTTCCGAGAAAAATAAATACAAAATAGTTGAACCATTTTTTTTATTTTATTTGCACCAAGTATAAATCTCTAAATATAACAACGATTGACTTGAAAAACAAAACTAAATATGTTAATTACTAATTATATTAATTTTAGGAATTTTCGCTTTGATATATTTTAGGAATTTTCGCTTTGATATATTTTAGAATTTTCGCTTTGAATATGTACTTTGTAGATTGACCCAAATTCGATTTCTAGAATTGAGGGCGCTACGATCGTTCTATGAAATATATATACGGTTATATTTAAAGTTCTGAGAAATAACATCCAATAAAACTAAACAATTTAATGACTTATGATAGTGAAATTTAAATTTAGCATACTTACAATGGTTAAAGAATTTTTTTTTTTTTTTTTACGTTTGTAGACATTTTGAAAAAGCTTTAATTAATAGTGTTTTCTTTTATATATTTAGCAAATTTCTTATCGGTTAAACTTTAAATTTGGAAAAGAAATTAAATTTACTTTAAATGTTAGCTTTCTATAATACCATTTTGCGAAAATCTTAGAATATCTTGATTGTATATCTATAATATGTATTGCTTGTAAATTCCATTAAAAAATTGCATTAATTGATGAAAACGATCGTTGATGAAAATTGTTAATATTCGCTCTTTTGATATGTTCACTGATTTACCACTTTATAATAAATTTGACTATAAATATGTAACAAAACGATGAAAGTACAGCGTGGTGCTGAGAATGTCTGGCGCAAATAATACCGCGACCTGCTCCGTTTTCTACCAGGGGTTTCTATCCGATCTTCGGCGTAAAGGCGCTAGGCATTTTTTTCTTTCTTATCGGTAGATGAATTCGTCCGACGGGGAACCGATGCTCGGCTCTGACTCTTGTTCTCTCCTACCCTTTTCCTTCCACCACACCCGATCCTGAGATTTTTTACTTACATTTAAAATTCTCGTCAAAGTGCAAAGGATTTAAAATTTAACTTCTGTTCTTTTATTTTACCACAATATACACTTTTTTATATTTTAACTCCTGAGCTATGGCTCATCATAATTTCTACACTTTAATTATACACATTTCTTACACTTTAAATACTCTCTTATGTTTTTCTCTTACAGTTAAATAATTTAAATTTACTAATTATGCAAATGGAGATAGGGGGATCCTGTCCCCAGGCGCTCCAAAAGTACACAACCTTTGCCTTTGTCTGGTGGCTGTGTGTTGTCCGTTTAACAAACGGCAATTTCAAGTGTTCGTTCGTATATTCGAATGGCAATGATAAATATATAAGTTTGGGGATACCGTAGACGAAAAAAAAAAAAAAAAGCCACCGTCTGTACGTGTAAAAGACAGCAAAAGAGGTACTTGGACTACGCTTTCTTGGTAACCTTTTTTAATTAACATTTTTGTTAACTTTTTAATCTTATTAAATTAATCCTATTTCTTGTTAATCTGCAGGACAAAAAAAAAAAAATGGATAATCTAATAAAATAAGAAGGATGCTGTTTGGTAAGGGAAAAGTTGTCATCTACTGTAAAATATTGTCCTAGATATAGCAAACTTTTAGTTATTGTAATACACTTATTTAGAATATTATTTTTCTTGAATGTGACGTATTTCTTCTTTATTTTGAAATATATAAAACAAATATTGAATACCTACATTTATACAAAGGTTTCAAGATACGACGATTTGCCATATTAATGGAGAACCTTGGTTGCTTAGCAACCTCTATCTCCTAACTTTTGTGAGTGACGGAAATTTCTTAAGCTCCCATTGATTAGATAGTAAAAAGCAATATAGGTATATTATTAATTTATTTAAAAATTAATTATTCGAAATTTTATTAATTAATAAAATAATAATAATAATAATAATAATAAAAATTCTGCATATATAAATTTGTTTTAATTTTTTTTTATATTATTATTATAATTTCAAGTAGGTAATAAAAGAGATAAACAATAGAAACAAACAATAACGATTGGAGGGGAAATTGTGACTCAGTGGAGAAACTGCATGGTCATTCGGAAAGGAGGATATCGGAATGTTAATGAATAATATTCAGAACAGCGCGAGGTCTTTTGCGATTTTAAAATCAGAAATGTCGTAAAACATAGTTGCTTAGATCATTCAAAACGGAATTATTAATATTTGGAATGGAATTATAAAATTTTTGCAGTTTTATACACAAATTGTTTAAAACTTGGGAGGGAAAGAGCATGTCTGATATCATCATTTCGGAAAACCAAGGCGAATTTGTAATCATACGTAGGATTTTATTTTCAAGTCTTTGTATGATCTCGAAATTCGACGGAGCAGTAGATCCCCAAATAGGACTCGCATATGCAAGTATTGGACGCAAGTAAGCAAGATAAATGAGTTTTTTATTTTCAAAGACATAGTAGAATTCCTACAAATGAGTGGATACAGTACACGAATGCATCTATTAAATTTATCCCTAAGATAGTTAATGTGAGGAGCATAATTTAATTTGCGATCTAAGATTACACCCAAATATTTAGTTTGCCCAACCCAATTAATAGGGTTATTATAAATTTTGATAGAAGGAGTATTAAGAACCCTTTTACGCGTGAATAGTACTGCTTCGGTTTTCTCAACGTTTAATTGAATTTTCCATTTTATAAGCCATTGTTCAAGATGATTAATATAATTCTGAAGGTTTTTACTAATGATAAAATGTTTACGACCTTGAGTGAGGAGTGCTGTATCATCTGCAAAAAGACTGATTTTCATTATAAATTTGCGGAATATCGTTAACGTAAAGATTGTAGAGAAATGGTCCAAGTATTGAACCTTGGGGAACACCAGCCTGAAGGTTTCAAGATATTATTTTTATTTTTAAATATATATATATATTAAAGAAATATATTGGTATAAATTGAAAGCTTTATTCTTTAGACTAAAATAAAATAAACAAATGCATCTGATAATATCTGCATCATTTGCACCGAACCAATTATGTGTGATACAAAATAGGTTGTGTATATTTTCGCCAATAAAAACAAATGCAACAAACGAGTTGGAGGAGATGATGAAATTACGTATAATTAGAAAACTGGAAAGTAAAAAAAATTCTATATTTTACAAATTACAACGAATGCTAATACCCGGAATCACACTATTGTCCATCGCAGTTGATTTTTATTTATTTCGCATTCTTTAATAATTTTTCGAAAAACGTTATTCGAATTAGTTTTAATATTTTTTTATACTACATTTACAAACATATGTTAGACGGATCTTCCACAGAGTTGTTGAATTAATCTCAGAGAGATTTATTAACAGACATGCCACAGAGCAGCACTATTCTTAGATGTAAAATCTTTCTATAAAGTACGAATCATCAAGGATAAGGTCTGGACTCATCCACACATTTATCACTCTTAACTTCCATTTGATATTATTAGCATTCTTATTCCCTATAATATTAATAGAAACTTCATCGCTAAAATTCATAATGACTTTTCCACTCCACATCCCATTATTGCTAGTATCCCTCAAGAACCACTCCTGGGTCCTGTTTCCCGTAACAACTACACTAGTTACATACTCGTGACTGATTTTGTTATAATATTCACTTCTGCTGATGACATTGTCATTTTTGTACAAGTCCAGCATTATCTAAAGATAACATACAGCACTACAATTCACGCTTAGAAACCAGGTTAAATAAATCAAAATCAATACTTAACAATACGTTGTTGTCCTGTTTCGTACGAACTGTAACAGAATTTATCTTCTACAATAACAAAATTTCATCGTAAAAAATATGTTATATCATATCATAAAAATATTCATATGTTAACCATCTTCGTGTGGGTGCGCAGAAGATCTACCTCCCCGTGGTGCACCTGGTAACACTTTTTAGTGGCTAAAGAGATTTGCAACGTGGCATTTTTGTTAGATTAATGAACTCTGTCTCAGCATGTTTTGTTGTATTTGTTATATTATTTTGTTGTTGTTGTATGCTTTTTTTTTTTTTGTTGTTGTTCTTTTTTTGCTGTAACTGTTCATAATCTGCCATTTATATTTTTACAAAAATTCTGTGAATTAATGTTGAAATCAAATGTTAAGAAACCAATTTCAATAGCAAGACACACAACATCATTCAAACAATGTAGGTATAGAGGGACTTTTCTTACTTTTCGTTCGTCGCATTTGTTTTTATTTGCGCACATGGTGTAGATGTTGTTGATAATGTGTTTCATTTATTTTAGCCAAATGAATAAAGAGTGGAGTGAATACTAACATTTCCCATTAATGCATACACTTACATTTAAAAACAACATTTTGAATGTTTAAAATATAAATGTTTGTATTCAACGTTAATTTTATATATAGTAATAAAAATGTCTATGAACAAACCTATCGCGTTCAAGAAGAATATATTGTAAATAAATTAATTACAATAACTAACTGCTTGCTATTCCTATGACACTATATTTAACAACTTGTGCCCTACCACAAAATATCCCTGTACTTTATTAGAAAATCATTTGTTTCCCTGTGCAATAAAGCGGTGGTTTACGGGAGTCATATTCCATATAAAAATTGTCAGCTTAATAAAACTGAAAATTAAATTAAAAATGAATCTAAAAGCGGGGGTCGAATATCTCTGTGCTGTATTTTACACGTACACGCGTATTTATTTTTTATATCGTTTTTTTTTTTTTTTTCTTTTCTTTTAGAATCCCAAAAAGGTGTTTTCTGGCTGGCTGCTGAATGAAGCATTACATTTTGTTATTGCCATTCGAATACACGAATAGACACTTTAACATTGCCGCTGAAAGCGAACGACACACAGCCCCCAGTGATTCTCAGCGCCACGCTGAAATATCACAGTAAGGTATATATAGTGACATTATTAAAATAATATAAAAAAGTGTTACATCTAAATTCACCGTTGAAAGCAGCGAATAAACATTTTTTAAATAGATCTTTTTATCTAACAATATATTTTAATGGAATTTTAATATGATATATATCAATGTATAATCGAGGAGTTTGAATATTCGTAAAAAGGGATTATCCAAAGTTAAAATTTTAAAACAAGTACTGTTAAGTAAATGTTTACTTGATAAGAAATTTGCTAAAGCTATAAAACAAAACACGATTAAATAATTTTACATCAAAATATCTATCAAAGTAAAAATGTGAAGAAAAGCCGGGAAATATAGGAAATATGTTAAATTAAAGTTTTACTATTATGTGTTGCTAATTTTTTACTTTTATTGCACATGTTTTCCAAAAAGATTTAATACAGTTAGAAGAACCTATTATAACAATATATTTCATATTACAGTAAAATATTGTAAAAAGGATACTCATGTCCATGTTCCTTAAAACGATCGTAGCGCCCTCGTTAAAGAAATCGCAGTTATAATCTATAAACTGTAAATAGAAATTTTATAGAAACCCCTACCCTTTTCACTACCCCGAAACATCCTTTTAATTTACTAGAATATCTTTTTGTTTCCCTGTGCAATAAAACAGGGGTTCACGGGTGTCATATTCCTCACACAAAAAAATTTCAATTTAATTTTACTGAAATATTTACTCAAATTTTAATTAATATTAAACAAAATGAAATACCTTTGTGCTGTATTTTACACTTATACGTGTATATAATTTTGTGTGCATATATATATTTGAATGCAGAAGGTTCAGATACTGATAAACTACATCTTTTCTATTGCCATTCGAGTACACGAACGACACGTTAACATCGCCGCTCTAAGCCGATGAAACACAGCCCCCAGAGTTTCGCAGCGCCATCTACAATAAGGTAATGTATATATAGGGATATTAAGGAAATAATCTATTAAAGTGGTAAAACCAAATACATCACTTAAAGCAGTGAATATTCAATAACGTTTTTTAAATGGATCTTTAATGCATTATTATATTTTTTAATGGAATTTCAACATGATATATACTCCTAAAAATATATTCAACAGGATATATCCATGATATATTATAAAATCGAGGAGTTTTGAATATTTGAAAAAGGGTGTTATACAAACTTAAAATTTTAAAACTTCAATCTTTTGTAAAAGTTTGATAAGAAATTTACTAAAGCTATAAAACAAAAAAAGATTAAATGATATCAAACATCAAAATATGACATGATATTAAATGACATCTAAATATGCATCAAACTGAATATAGAAAAAAATTGTTACATATTGAAAATTTGTTATAATAAAGTTTTACTACCATATGTTGTCAATTTTTTAGTTTTATTAAACATAATTTCTAATAAATTTTAAAACGGTTAGAAGAAAGTCATTTAACCATACAATTCATATTCTATTTTTCAAATATTGTAAAAGAATAATGCTCCTTAAAACAATCGCAGCGCCCTCGGTAATAGAAAAAGCTGTTTTGTGAATGGATATTTTACAGAAAAAATAAGTATTCTCAACGATATTAGATTTACATAAAAGCTTCGTTCCATTGTATATATATGTTTATGATTCATTTTACTTAATCTCAGTCATTCGGATACTTTTGCAGGGAACGTAAATAAATAAACATAGGTTGTTAATTGCCATCGTATTTCTATGCAATTCACAATTTTTAACTAAAAATCATAGTACTATTACTGCATTAATAAGAATTTATTATAAATTTTACAACTCGTATATTTATTCAAAAGAAACTGTAAAAGAATATGAAATGTATTATTAAAAATGGTCGAACGGACCTGATCCAAAATTCTTTCTGTGAGGGGACTTGAATTCAAAATTTGAAATTGAAAAATTGAAATTCAACGTATTTTATTAAAAAGTCAAAAGACGTAGTTTAAAAGGTCTCTCATTCAAAGATATATAATAAATAAAAGTTTCCTTTGTAAAAAAAACATTAATGAATATTTAAATCAATAACTCAATCAAAGATAATTAATATGGAATTAATAAAAATTAATAAGGAATTTGAAAAGACATGAATTTTATCATAAACACTTAAGTTAAAACTATCAAGATGACATTTAGAACTATAGCTTAAGACATAATAAAGCTATTACAATAATTTATGTTAATGATAAAGCCATTAGAAAAATGAAAATAAATATCTACTTCTTAATTTAGAAGAGAAAATTGGTTATATATATATATACAGTTGGCAATAAAAAGTTTCTCGATGTATGAGTCAATAGCAATCCTATCATCCACAGAAATTGAATGAAATTTTGGTTGAAGGTATTTTGAGTTTTGAGCACAAGAAACATGTGAAACAGTTACGACTACAGTGATACGATTTTGATTCGTGACAACTACTTTCTATCGGATTGTGAATTCGATAGCGAAAACACATGAATAGATTGGAACAGTACCTCTGGCACGAAGTCGACTACGATTTTAATGTTAACTGTATTTATTCTTTTACTTACGCGTTTCGTTTTCTACTCGCTGTAATTATTTTATTCTCTTTTTGGATTTTGCTTTTTTATTTCTTATTCTTCTATTTTATTATCAATATTTATTTCATTTTTTTTTTCTTTTAAGAATTAACATATTTTTTTTATTAGATTATATATATATATATATATATATATATAATGTAATAAAAATCTAATTTATTGTTTATTTGTTCCTTTTTCCTTTTGTCTACTTTTGCTGCTTCATGCATTGTATTTGCTCCTCTTCTAATGTGTTTCCAAGTTAGAAGCCAGCGGCTGTACACCATGCCAAATCATCATCACCACCAAAGCACAAGAAAGGAATCGCCACCACAAAAACAGTTTCCTTTTCTACTTTGCTGCTGTCAAAGAACGTAAGGAGAAATTTATAGTTACTGTGGTAATCGTACTTTTTTTTTTATAGTTATTATTTATAAGAATTGTTGGAAAATACATAATTTATATTCAGAACACAAAAAGAGACATAATTAAATTCAGAACAAAACATTCAATATTATAATTACTTTAAATTAATATGTCAACACTGGAAAGGAAATGAATAAATCAAATATAAAAATACTAATACAATTTCAGCTCATATTTCCAGTGCACCAAGGAGAACATATTTAACCGCGTTACTATAGTGGAAATAAATGTGTACCTTCCAAAAAAAAAAAAAAGATACACACATACATGATTGCTTAATAAATAAAACTATTGGAACATTTAAATTTTGCAGATCTATCCTTGAGTTGCTTTTTATTGATATCTAACGTCAAAGTCTCAATTGCAGTAATGAAATCTGCCAAAAACACTTTAAATAAAATCTGAATGAACCAAGAATTAATTTGTATTTCTAAGCATAACATTATGAAAGAAGACATTAGCATATTATTATACACTAATAATGCAAAAGTAATTATAAAAAATTATATACAAATTCCTTTTTTTTTACCACTTTTTAACTAATTGAAAAGTATATTTATACACGTAAACAAAAAAATAAAATTCTTTTAGACCGCATTTTTATTTCAATATTTAAAAAAACTCAGAAAATTTTTTTCTGGGTGTGAATTAAAATTGTATTAGAGTGCGTTAGGATTTGGTTTATTGTCTACACATTATACAATTACAAGTATCTCATTTTAGTAAAATGAAATCGAAAAAGTATAATAAAAGTAGGAATATGTCATGAACAATTACGTATAGGTAAATAATGTAATTAATATGTTTTTAAATCAATATTAATTTTGACAAGTTTATTTCTAGGTATAAACAAAATGATATATTTTCTATGGAAAGTGATTAATCTTACGAAATTCAATTCAAGTAATAAATGAGGGGAAAAAAATTGCTCCAATGTTTTAAATCAAACTGTGTCTACTTTGTAAATGTTTATTGAAAATAAAATTATTTTAAAATTGGGATATTTAAAGAGATATATATTAAAAAAAAAAAAAAAGCGACAAATAAAAATTATTTGTTGTACAGAAAAATTCCACAATTTTCTGAAATTAAAAAAATTACGTAAGGAGGTAGAAAAATTATGTATGGAGATAAAGAATTATTCAACAAGAAATTATTAAACTCATTTTTTTTCCATACTTAGTTTTATTATAATATCTAACAAAGTGGTAAATCAGCAAACATTGAATATTTCAATAGCCGTTTTTATCAGTGGATGTTTCTATCGATTAATATGTTTTTAATTGAAATTTAGATATAATATATTTTCTTGTAGTATGAAGGTGTCCTCAGATTTACATAAAATTGTATTATAGAAAGTTAAAATTTAAAGAAGGCTCCATTAAATAAATATTTAACTGATATGAAATTTGTTTAATCGTGTTTCATATCATAGAATTATAAAAGTTTTTTCAAAATATCTTAAACATCAAATCTTATAAAATTATTGTAAGTATGCTAAATTTAAGTTTCACTATCATAAGTCATTAAATTGTTTAGTTTTAATGAACGTTATTTCTCACAACTTTAAATATAACAGTATTTATAGATAAAACTCAGTGAACAACATTTATAATTGAACTCATTAACCACATTTAATTCATTTTTCTTTTTCAAATATTGTAAAAAAAAAAAAAACTGGAAACTCGTTAAATTTCGTAGAACGATTGTAGCGCACTCTATTCTAGAAATCGAATTTGGGTCAATCTACAAAAAGTGTATGGTATCAAACAGAAAATTCTAAAATTAATGTAATTAGTTAATTAAATTAACATAATTATTATTAATATAATGAGTTATTAACATAATTAATATATTCAGTTTTGGAGGATATTGTGATATCAAAGGAAAATGTTAAAGATTGCAAATACACATGAATGTCCTATAAAGTATTATTATTAATAGCTATTGTTCAATAAAAATATTAAAATTATGCTTCATAAATAAGCGTAGTACAATAACTAAAAGTTTGTTATACCTAGGACAATATTTTATAGTAGATGGCAACTTTTCTCCTACCAAACAACATTCCTCTGATTTTATTAGATTGTCCGGTTTTTTTTTTTTTTTTTTTTTTCCTGTAGATTAAAACGATGGTTCCCTTGCGACATATTGCTAACAAAAAATATGATTAATAAAATTGAAAATTAACAAAAATATGTTAATTAAAAACCATACCAAAAAAAAAGCGTAGTCCAAGTACCTCTATGCTGTCTTATTACACGTACAGACGTACGAGATTTTACATTTTTTTTTTTTTTTTTTTTTTTTATGAGGCGCGAACCATACTTCCACACTTGTATATATTTCATTGCCATTCGAATACACGAACGGACACTTGAACATTGCCGTTTTTAAGCGGACAACACACAGCCATCAGAGATTCTCGGCACCACGCTACAATATCACGATATGGTAAGCTATATATAGTCAGATTTATTTAAAAATCTTACAAAGTGGTAAATCAATGAACATAACACAGAAGAGTGAATATTTCAATAACAATTTTCATCAACGATCGTTTTTATCAATTAATGCAATTTTTTAAATGGAATTTACATGCAATACATATTATTGCATATTCAAGATATCGTACTATTTACGTAAAATGGTATTATAAAAAACTAAAATATAAAGCAAATTAAATTTTTTTTTTTTTTTTTTCCATATTTGTAAGAAATTTGGAAAAGAAAAATTTGCTATAAGAAATTTGCTAAATATATGAAACAAAACACTATTAAATAAAACTTTTTCAAAATGTCTACTAACGTAAAAAAAAATCTTGAACGATTGTAAGTACGCTAAATTTAAGTTTCGCTGTAAGTCATTAAATTGCTTAGTTTTAGTGGACGTTATTTCTCACAACTTTAAATATAACCGTATTTATAGATAAAACTCAGTGAACAACATTTATTATTGAACTCATTAACCACATTTAATTCGTTTGATCTTTTTCAAATAATATAAAAGAAACAGGGAACTCGATATATTCCAGAACTCGATCGTAGCGCCTCGATTCTAGAAATCGAATTTGGGTTAATCTACAAAAAGTGTATATTACCAAAGAGAAAATTCCTAAAATTAATGTATTTAGTTAATTATATTAATATATATTTATTATTAATATAATTAACGTAATTAATATATTTAGTTTTGTTTTTCAAGTCAATCGTTGTTATATTTAGAGACTTACTACTTTGTGCAAGTACAATCAAAAATGGTCTAACTACCTTGTATTTTTTTTTTTTTCTCGGAAATAACATTTTTCTAACAACACCATTCACGAAAATATGCTACCTGCTTTAATTAGTTGTATACCAAGACAAAGAATAAAAGTCATATTATATTATTCTGTCATAAATATAACTAAGAAGTAATGGTATATTGCATAAGGAATTTCTTAAGGTTTAATACAAAAAAAATATATATATATATATCTGCTTTTACAGTAACAATAAGATGAACAATATGGTGAAAAATAATTGATAATATATTTTATGTATATAAGTTTAAAAAAAATATGATATGTAAATTTTGGTAAAATTTTTTTCATTTTAAATTATCACTTCTGTGATTTACCTAAGTATTTATATATGAAGTTAAAAGCTAAGTAATTTGGCATAGATAATTTTTTTTCAACTTGTCTCTATTTATTTTTGAGCATGGCTAGAATTATCCTACGATAAAATTTCACCTCCATGAACAAAACATTATATAACATAATTAAATTAAGAGATGACAGTCCAATCAGCAAATTTTATTTTATGATGCTAAAAATAGCCTCTGTGTAGAACTGCAGTTGAATCAAATGTTAGAAGTTTGTTTTTATGTTCAGTTAGAAGATATATACTTAGGCACAATCTTATTTGTCTTATTGCAAGATGCATTTATTTGAAAAAAGTGCAATATTCAAAGGAAACAAACATGAAAAACTATGTAAACTGTTTAGTAAGCAATGTAAATTATTTTAGATTCATAATAAAGGTGCACACATTCAAAGTAAATATGCTTACAAAAGTACAGCATGTCCCATAAAAATAATAGTACACAATAACCTAGAACCAGAAAGAAAGCTAAGAAAGCTCAAATTATTTTGCTGACGCTGATTTATTTATTTTTAATCATTTGTAGGTATTCAATAATGTTCCAATAATTATACCAGATTTAAAATAAATATAACAAATTTTCTTTTCGACTTAATATTTTAATTTTTCAAAAACTTTTGATAGTTTTGCACTAGAGGGCGCCATGAATTTGCTTCTATATTGCATGTCAGTCACAAAATTTGAAAGTGTAACTTTTTTTTTCTTTTAATTGCATATGAGATCTAATTATAATTGTTTTTAATTATTTCTAATTGTTTCATATGATCTAATTATATCTGTTTTTATCCTTTTTAATTTTCTTTTAAATAATTTTTTTTTTTGAAATTAAAAAATAATGTTTAATGCAAATTAACATTAAGCATTTGTCATTGATTTTAAAATAAATGACGGGTAAAAATAGGACAGTTATATATATATATATTAATTAATAAAAATTTTGAAATTTGTTTGAGGAATCCTTTATCCTTCAAACATTTCAAACAACTTATATCGCATCACACATAATTGTTATGACATAAATTATGGTCTGTTAAAGCTTAATAAATTTCCATTCATACAACATTTTAAGTTTTACATCTATTGATGTTTGAGTATCTAACTAGCTACAAAATTATAAACAAATAATTTTTAACTTTTTTTTTCATTGCATGTTGATTTATAAATATTAAGATTTATTTGTTGCAAAGAATATTTCCCCTCTGAATAATATTAAATATTCAAGAACATTTGGATTATTCATACATATTTAAATTTTAAGTTGTATAAAATAAATTGTGTTCAATTTACCTCTGAGTGAAAATCCCCCCCAAACTTTTTTTTTTTTATAATAAAGATAATGACAACTAGAAAATATTTTTCACAATTTGATTGTTTTGCTCCAAATTACATTCCCTTAACAGGCCTTCAAGAATAAAAATATGTATCAATTTCAGAATGGTATATTGAATGATATAATCACTGTTTATATATTTATTTTCTTGACATAGTAGATTGAGCTAAGTACCCAACCCAACCCTAAGGTACCACCAAAAATTCATTTGCCAAAAAAGTACTTGTTTACTAACAGCAAGATTTTTACTAAAAAGATGTCAATACAAAATAAATGGCAATCTAATTATTTATTAAAAATATGTATGTATTTTACAGATTTATTTCTGTGCAACTTCGTAAAATTTGATTAAATTACTTATTATTTACATATAATTTTGTGCTATTTTCATGCATTTAAACAATTCTGATTATATGGAGCAGTATTCTTTAAAATGAACATTGCTTGTAATGTATAACAAATCTGAAAGACATTTAAAATACCTGAATTAATTTGAAAGAATCATGACATTGTTTAAAAGAGTGCAGCGAAATGAAATGAAGCTTGAGAATATTTATTTGGTTATTATTATTATTTTTTATTTTTAAATTTAAGATTTTAAGACTTATAAATTGAGATAATACATATAATTTTGTAACTGAAATTCAATGAAATAAACATACATACATACATACATACAGTATACGATAAAACAAATGTGAATGTAATAGGTAGAATTATTGTACAGATAATTATTATTATTGGAATATTAATCACAAATAAAAAATTATCATTTTAAAAGATAAATTTAGAAAATTTTAAATGTACAATTAAAAAAAAAAAAAAAAGAAATATAAAATTTATTAAGATATTAGATTTATCTTTTCATGTTTGCTCATCGACATTTGTTGAATTTATTTATTTTATTATTATTAAGGATAAAGTTATCTCAATTACACATAATAATATATTTAAGTATTTATATTCAGTATTTTTTTTATTAAGGTTTACAAAAAGAAAAAAGAATGCCATATGAAGGAAAAGAATCTATAAAATTTTTAATGAATGCCTGAAATGTCTTACTGAATGACTATGTAATAGGAAGTTTAATAAATTTAAGTTTATTTTATATATGTGTTAAGAATAATAATAATTAAGCAAATAAAAGCACGCTAGGATAAATTAAGAATAAGAGAAAAAAAATTAAATTGTTTAATATATATTTAAATATATGATATTTTTTTCAATTTATTCTGTAAGAAATGGAATAGAAAACTAAAAATATGACCAAAAAGGGGAATAAACAGATTACTTTAAATTTTTGAAAACCTTTACATATTAATGATGAAAATGTTAAAATTGATTTTTACAATATGCCATTTCTTTATATAAAGAACATTCAAACAAAACAAACACATTTATTAGGAAACATATTGTAGTCAATTTATTTATATGTGCAATTTATTATAAAAGTGTATAAAATAAATTAATAATTTCACATGAAGTATGTAAGAAAAATAGAAATTTTAATGATTCATTTATATATTACTACTTAACTTTTAATTTGCAGATAACAGAAAGATTTTATATAATAAAAATTATTAACTTTTTCATCATTACAAAAAATTCTGATAAAAAAAAAAAATTACAAAAAATGGAACAGAAAGTTGTAATCCAAAATATGGCAAATAAATATAAAGATAAGCCAAATCTTGAAAAAAGTAACTAATATTAAGGATGAAAATGAATAAAAATGTATTTCTTGTTAAATATTGTTTTCTTAAGTAAAGAATAGTAGTACATTTACAGAATGTACACAATAGTACATTTAGTTTATCTATGTTTATTTTCAGATAAATAAATGTATTTGTTTAATGTATAATAAATATGCTTTTATTAAGATAAATAAATCTATACTAACATAATCATGTTAAAACAGGAGGGCACAAAATTGATATCCTTTGTGTATAGTTTATTTTTAATATTTTAAAATATTATACTATTAAAAATGCTAATTTCTTCATTGTAACAAGTACAATTTACAAATTATTTCTTAAATAATCCCATGAAATACAAAATAGGAATAAAATATTAAAAAATTAACAGAAGCAGGTTAATAAATGGAAAATATTTCTATAATACTTTTAATTAACATAAAAGTAAAAGAGTTATCAAAATAAAAAATAGTTAAATATTAGAATTTTAATAATTAAAGCAAATTATTTATAGCAAGCAACTTTTTAATATGCTTTTAAATATAAATTTATTTATTTTTTGCTTGTTTTAAATTAATATAAATTTATAATATATATTCTTAAAACTAGACATATGAAAAATAAATTAATATGTTTACAATTTGTTATGTTCTTCATAGCACATTTGTTTCTGATCATCAAAACAAATCATGTTCACCAATTTTTAAGTAAAATTTGAAATTTGCATTTATTATTATGTTTTTAAATTGTTATATGTATAATCTTCAATGGGCAAATGTTTTATAAGAAATTTAGAAAGAATGAATTATTAGTTCACTTTTCTTAATGATGTATTTTAAGGTAGTTTAGATATTGTGCAATTATCCTGTAAAAGCTTATTATCAATGAAACGTGTGTATGTGATAGTCTTATTTCATAAAAACAGAAAAGCAATTTTATTTTAGTACTATATTTTAATTTAAAAAAAAATTGCATTTTAAAAACAATTACAATTGTAATACTTTTAACAATTAAAACAAACATATGATATTACTAAACATATATCTGAAGCTAAAATATGTAGCATCTTAACAAGTACAAATAATTAATTTTAAATAGCCTTTTGAATTACAAAAATAGGAATGAAAAATAATTGAAATATCAATAAAATCAGATAGTAAATTTAAAAATATCTGCATTGTATTTTTCATTAGCGTAAATTTGACAGAGAATTTTTTCAAAATTAAAAATAAGTAATTATTAGAATTTTAGTAATTCAGTAAATATGTATATACATCTAATTATTATTATTTACAAGTACATTCTTTAAATTATTACCTTACATCTGAAGGTAAAGCTAGAGCTATATATTTTGAGAGAATAGCTTCACTGGGATCAACTTTAATCAAGCTTTTATTTCCACAATATCTGGTGGAAATGAATATGTTTTAGACTGAGAGAAAAGCAGATGTTTAAATTGAAACAAAAACAGCAAGGCTAATCATAACAAAGCAGCTGCAAATAGAAATGTTCTTTTTTTTTTTTTTTTTTTTTATTGTTTGTATGTTTTGATACTTCATTTCTTTTAACACTTCATTCTTATTCTTATAAGAATAAATAATATATTTGGTTTACATGAATAATAA
>BPLR01019918.1:0-72896 GCA_021605095.1 Caerostris extrusa
TGACTGGACTGTGTATATGGTCAAACTATTATGCTGTACTATGTGTATTTTAGCTTCCATGTTTGTAACAAATTATATTTATAATCTAGTTCTTACCCTGTTCCAGTTAACTACTGAGTGCATCCAAGTGCAGCGCAACAGCGAAGTCCGACCCAACGGAGACGCCATGGTGACTTTCCCAGCTGCCAGAATAGAGGCTGAAAGGGCACTGCAAGAAAAGAATCGTCAGAACATAAACAACCGCTACATAGAGCTCTTTATGGCCTAAACAAAAAAGATTCGAGTGCATCACACCACTGACCACCTGCCATCGTCAGAACATGGAGGCAGGCTGAAAAAACTAACACAAAAAAAACAACAACAACAAAGCAAAGTATTTTGTGCACTTGATTTTTTATACACCAGTGACATGCACCAAGACGTCTTTCTGAAAACTTTTTTTTTTTTTTTTTATGTATCGTTGTGCAACAAAATCTCGGATGTACTTCCGCTATTGTATAGTAAATCAAGCAAGTCATTTCTTTTACTACAGGGGACTTGACGAAAAGATGAAGTTATTTTATATATACATATATTCCTGCAACAAAGTTCCAAAATTGATGTGGATGCACAAAAATGAATCATGTGAAATATTATCTATATTTTAATATTTGAATTTATTTCAATTGAATAAGATTTTTTTATGTTATAAATCGATGTTATGAATCACATTTTGTAAAAACAAATATTATGTTTAATTATAAAATTTACAGATTTTTAGTAAAACTTAGTTTGGCTTCTTAATGTTAAGACTTAACAAGTTATACTAATAATCTTTTTGATAAAATTTTAATGAAAACTAAAATTAATTTTTTTTTTTTTTACAAGGAAATGTTTTATATTATAAATTATTATTTGAAAAGGTAAAATTATTTTTTTAAAAAAATCTAAAACTTTTTTTAATAAAAAAGTTAGATTTTTAATATCAGTGTTACTGAAGTTTGTTATAAACCGGTGGACCATAAAGAGTTTATGGAAATTGATCTGTGTTATAAAAAAGTTATTTATGATTGTCCTTCAGAAAGTTGAATTTACCTTAAATGTTATTTAAAAAGTGTTTTAAATTGCTAATTTAATGTTATGTTAAAAATTTCATTTTAATCCTATTGTATAAGAATAACTTATGTTTGTCAAGTTCCCTACATATTTAAAGCTGTTTTATTCTCTGACTATATACTATGTGTTATTTAGTGTTGCTATGTTATTACTTTTAAGAAATGTTATTATGCATGCAATTAGTTTTTATAAGTGTCTCATTATGAATATATATATTATATATAAAAACATATAATCTGTTTGATAACTTTTAACCACTCAAAAGACTTATGAGTGGTGAGCACTTTTGTTTCTAATTTCATAAAAGAAATATTTTTGAATTCTAATATTTAACTGCAGAGAATGCAAATTGTTGAAAATTGCAGAAAGAGTATTTGCCGTCATTTCAGCACCTCAATATTTAAAAAAAAAAAAATTAAAATCGTTTATTTTAAATTTTTAATAAATACTGTTATACTATTCAAGTCTAGTCTCAGACCTAGATGGTTTCGCAATATGTGTGGTTTTTTTTTATATAATTGAAAATTAAAAATATTTTTGTACAAAACCTTTCGCAAGCAATTTGTTATTAATGTTATTATGAGGCTCCATTTTAGAAAATAACTTTGTATGAACAGTCATTGTAAAAATATAGGTTTTGGTGATGTGTCAAAAAAAAAAAAAAAAAAAATTATATAGTCAAATCACTGATTGTGTGGAAAATTGACAACCGACAAATTGGACGAATTTAAACAGAGCGGCATCATAGGGAAGGATATGTCATTTAGGAGGCATTTTTATTGCAATAAAAAGAATGTTAATTCTTAATAATTAAAATATTGGAACATAACAATAATAGAAATGGCTGACCAAATCGCAATATAAGGGCCTTTGCTATTTGGCGAATTTTTTTGTGGCGCCAACAGAGCGAGAAATCGCCAAATGTGGTAACCCGGATTTCTTGTACTGTTTGCAATTCATTTCATACAATCTCTATAGATACTATACTCTTTCTGCTATAGTAGTTTCTTGGTGCACTTTGATAAAATTAATTTTGGACGTCAAATCCTAGTGGCCACTATTTTGATATTTTTAAAAAATCCGCACTCACTGTTAAACTTTTTTCAGTCAAAGCATCTTTGCGCCGCGTCTATCTGATTAGCACCCTTTGTGTGTAATCGATTCGTCCATTTCCACCATTACACTAGATGTTTACATTCTACACTATCTGTGTTAGGACTATTTTCTGGCATTTTGCCAAAATAATATTTTTTCAATTGGCTACATAATTATTTATACAATAGTGTAAAAAAATATACTAAAACTGAATAGTAAAAAATATTATACAAGGATATTTATTTAATGTTTAGGCAATTATAATATTATTTTGAAATTGTTTCATTTGCAATCTTACTTCTCTGCTTGTATTATAGATTTAAGAAAAACCAGTGTATTGTCTTTTTTATATGCTTTTGTACGCAGATATTCTATTTAGTGAATGTATTTTTGTGTTTTACCAAATGAGTTTTTATTTATTACAAGAGAGAGATTGTGAGAAGTGTAACAAAGAGAGGTGTTTTGTACAACACCACAATGCATTCCAAGTGCCTTAATTATTGTATATTCACACCTTGTAACTATTTTTTTTTTCTGTGTTAATGAATTGTTTGGCACGTTTAAACTATTGGTGTACTAAAAAGTTAATAGTGTTTGAAAATTTAACATCATTTAGAGATCTGTGGAAATTTGCAAGTACAGATTTAAAAGAAAATGTAAATTCAGCATACATTTTACTTTGAATCTGAAATCAAAATGTTCATTTTTTATTTTATTATGCAACAATAATTTGTTTGTATACCATTAAGCCATTTGTATACATTAATTTATAAATTAATTCTTTTTTTTTTTTTACTTATTAAATCTCTAAAGATTAATTACAATTGTTTTGCTAAATTTTATAATGAATTTAGCAATTTTTTTACTATAAAATTTAGAATATTTTTAAAGAAATCTACAAATTTTTATAGATTCTTAAAGATTATTAGAAAATTCTATTAACATTTAAATGTGTTACAACAGCATTTATACAATAATACATATGTCCCACAAAATTGTATATCGCTTTTAATTGATGTATTGATCTGTTATGTGTTCAATAACTGATGCATTGAACAAATGTTAAAATACATTTATCAAGAATGTGTTAAAACTTTCAATAACTATTAACTGTGTCGTACCACCCCAATTTATTCTTGTACTAGTGTGCTTTTTGTTTGCTGTGTCTATATGCATATTAATTTTTACCTATATATTTCAGAATCAAAATATTGAGTCTTTTTTTTTATACAGGAATTTTTCCTAGTGTGTTTTCATCTTTGTCATTTATTAATATCAGCACTCCTATAGATTAGCTTGTCGAATCTAGCATAAAAGTACACATTTCAATATATTTAAATGTGTGTTATAAAAAATGTATTCTTTTGTTAATGGAGAACAATCTTAGTGACATTTTTTACTGATCTATTTTTGCACTTAAGAAAATACTTAAATTGTATTTTAGAACTATGTGCAATAATATAAGAACTTCATATTTACAAATATAGTAAAATTTCAGGTGCTTTATCTGACCAATTATTATTGTACGTACATTCAATTGTGTATTTTTAAGAGAAAAAAACAATAATAAGCTATTTTATTAAAATTTTACAATTTGGTGCTAATACCTATTTGGCATATGTTTGTAAAAGTAAATAAATGACCAATTTTGAATGATTTTACATAGTGAAGTGCCTTAATATATATATATATATAATTTATAAAGCAATTTTTATAAAAAAATTTGTATTTTAATAACTCATGTTCTTCCAACTTTAGTAAAATTTTTTACAGAAATAATGAAGGTTGTTAAAATAAATTGTTGTTGTTGATTGCATTAATTTCTGATGAATTCAATTGATGGGCAATGTGCAAATATTTATGGAGGAGCCCTATTCAAAAAATTTTAAAAATCAAAAAAATAATGACCCGTCGTGGTCATCAGCCACATCTCAATATATTTGTGTCTGTAGTGATTTATGAATTGTGTTGTAATATGTTGTGCCTTAAGTTGTATATTCATTTATTTCTCATTGCATTATACTTTTGTCATGTTGCTAAACATTCCAATAAAGTTTTATGTATATTTCAGTCTTTTTTCTCATTATTATTAAATTTTGATCAATCTACTATTTAATTTAAAAGGAAAATACTGAAATTCCGCTTTATTTTAAGCCTTCAATTCTATAATTCTTTCAATTTGAAAATAATGTAATTCTAATAAATATGCTTGTCCGGCTCAACGTGTACAGTTAGCGTGCAGAGGTTCAAATTTGCTGGTGCCATTGTGGTAACTCCTTTCAGACACAGACAATTTTGAAAATTTGCGTAAAAGCATTTTATTTTGACAATCATTTGCCTGGTGTGAAGTTTTCCAGGTCTTCTCCCATATGACACATAAATGCAAAGTTACTCCTAAAAAGTCATCTCCTATCCTCCCCTCATAACCCATTGATGGGCTGTTCATGGGATACATAAGGCCCACTGATGTTCAACAAAAAAATACTATCTAATAATTGCACAGTAATAAAACATAAGCATTAAAACATTATGTATATTTATACATTTTATTCTTTTTAAACTTATTACATATCTATAATATAAAAATCCATGAGGCAGCCTACATATACATTTATCAATCATGATTTCATAGACATACATTATTGGGGACAGTAAAAAAAGATAAAATAAATTTAATTATTAAATTTGAATTTTATGCAAATTAAATATGCATAGCAAATGAATTATAACTGAAAATAAAATAATTGTAATTAATTAATTAAACATAATTGTAATTAAATGCATTATAGTAGACAATATTTCAAACATATTATACTGTAAGATAATAAGAAGGTGGAATATTTCTTTTCTATAAATAATCACCTCCAAGTTTTGTTTTGAATTATATACAGTCTCTTTATTTACACATTTTTACAATTAAAATATATTCACATTACACATTCTTCATTATATTTTGTTAAGTAATTAATAAAGTCTTGATATAAATTATACTAAATGTAACTGACCTCAACGTCAATTTAATTTGTTTCTCATTCTCAGACAAATGAAGTGACCAGACCTCCGTGTTGGTTGAATGTTCTTTCCCATCTGCCCAAATTCTTTAATATCACCCACTCTCCCCCTTTCTTTCGTTTTCTGGTGGGAAAAAGAAAAGTGTGATCTATTCTTTTTTCCTCTTTGGAACTGAGCTCTTAGTGTCAAGACTTACAGAAATTTGGCATACCTTACACTTTACTTCCTTAACATTCCAGAATTTAAGAAAACCATGAAAATTCAATAGCAATTTCAAATGAAACTTTTTTTAGTATGAAAAATTTTTTATGCTTGTCGTTAAATTTTTGATATTTGGTTGTAAGTAACAAACATATACCACTACCTTCCAATTCAAATGTCTACTGCAAAATTCATAGTTGCAACTGTAGCTGCAATTTACAATAATATTATGTAGCAATTTTTTAAAAACAAAATTTAGAAAGTTTTTATTGAAATAAAGTTAATTTATATATAATTTAAGATACAATACATGCATAGAAATTATTTATTACTAACTAGATTGTAGGGGGAAAAAAAAATTCTTTATTGTAAATGTAAGCATTGTAAATGCAAAAATCATGAAAACATATTACTAAACATTCATACATACCAATACTAAATGTATCCTCTTGTGAGAAGACCTCACAAGCAAATGGTTCCTTTCTTGATGCAATAGCTACTATATATTATGACCAAATCACAAGCTATCGGCAGTTGGGATTTGGCAACATTTTTGTGGCACCAAATAGGAGATAAATCACCAAATCTGGTAACTGGGTTTCTTGTGCTGTTTGTAATTCACTTCACTTACAATCACAACACATTACTTGGGAGAAAAGATATTTTGACGCCAAATCCCAACAGACCCTATTATTGAATATTCTTTAATTATATTAAAAAAAAAAAAAAATGCGTTAATATTTTGCTTTTTTTAATGAAAGCTAAAATTGGAAAATAGATAAAAGGATAACCTATAGAAAACAGAGAATCCAATCTCTGTAACTGAAGTATTAATATGTATATATATTATACTTTACTCATGATTCTTATATATTTTAGTAAATTAATCAACAAAATTCTGGCACAAAATATTAAAATGTCAATGTTTATTTACAAATTAAAAATGATATACTACAATGAAGTTATCAAAATACTTCAATTACAAAACCCATCTTCATAAATAAACTTCAGTGAGATTTGAAAACAATTTACAAGAACTGCTTGGCCATGGCTCTCAGAAACCACCCTTTACGGAGACTGGCAGCCTCTCTTTGAATTTCCTCGTTGTTGTTTGAATTCAATTCTAGTTGGCCAATCAATTCGATGGCATGTTTCCGACAGTCCGTTTCTCCTCTTTTAGTGTGATGATTGACTAGAAACTCCAGCAGGGTAATATCCCAGATGCAAGGGTAGTAGGTATCACAGCTGTCATTACAAACTCTTTCACCCAAAGCTTTGAAAGCCATAGTGTAGTTGGGCTCATCAAGAAACTGGTGCAAAACAGAGGCCTGAGAAGTGAAGTTAATGAAATTTAAAGCACATTAGAAGAAAAATAGATCTTAATAAGTAGTAGCAATCTAGAATTTTTGATTTTTGCAGTTAAAATATTTCATACTGAAATATTATAAGAAAAAGAAAAAAATTTTTGAATGATGAAGCTTTCTAACTTAGAATCCATAATTGAACACAGAATTACAAATGTTGATATATTTTATAAAATCACTCTGATATATGTTAAGTAATTATATGTCATAAAAACAAAAATATCTGCTTATATATAATAACTCTAAATTTTAACTTTATATGAGACTTGTGGAATTAGCTAAATAATATGAAATGAATGTAAACTTTAGACTTGATGTTAATATTAATAACTTTAAATTTGGCAAAATGATTAAATATTAAGCAAATTACATTGTTCATTAGAAGCAAGCTGCTTGTTGATATATAATTAATACATATGATTTTTTTTTTTACATTTCTTTTTATAAAATTGTAAAATATATGTTTTTACAATTAAAAGAACATGTATAAATTTTTTCATCTTTCTTATAGCATATTTGGAATAATAATGCAATACAAATTAAAAATTTTTGGTAATATTCAGTATTGTTTTTTTTACAACAATGCAATATTTTAGGCAAATAGAAAAAAAGTTAATCTAAAATAATAATTAAGTTGAAGCAAAAATTTCACAAAATTTTGAAATATAAAAAAAAAAAAAAAAGGTATTATACCTGCGTGTGATTTTGCAATTTTGTGCAGCAATGAATCATATGCTTATATTGTAAATCATCAAATATAGCTTTGGGTAATGGCAAGCTGAAATAATCGCTGCTCACCATAGCAGCTGATATGTAATATTTTAACGCACTTCCATACTGACCTTGAACTGAAACAAAAATACACTCTTAAAAGCTCAAAATTTGGTACAAAACTATAAATAGTAAATTAAGTATTTTTAAAAACAAAAGCAATAAACCATAAAAGCCAATTTTGAAGATTTTAATTTTCAGAAATAGGAATTTTAAGTTTTAAACACTTCATTTGATATATTATACAGTACTTTTAATATATTATAGTTTAACATGGATATATTAAAAAAAAATTACTTAAAAGGTATATAAATTTTGTTTACATATTTGCAGTACTTAAAAGTTTCTTTTATTATATATTTCTGTACGATACAGTTCATATTTTTTTTTCAACAACTTAAATTCAACATTATAAGCCTTCATTAAAAATTACATGAAAATATATATATATATGGGAGAACAAATTGTATAGTAACTAATTATAATGTAAAAAATTTGGAGTTTAGATTAAGCAATGTATAAGATATTCTAAGATTTTATTTTTTGGGGCCTGATGGCTAAACACTCTGGTACAACTGGTTTTGGTGCAAGTCCCGGCAATGCCGTGGATGTTTGTAGTGGTTTAGAATCCCCTTTAAACCATAGATCCCAATCTAATATGATGAGCATTGGGAGTAGGGCTGACAACCTTGTCCCGTAAAAGTGGACATCTCCTGTCTCGAAATCTGCCAGTAGGCAGAAGGTCATGGCCCACCATGGGGCTGTTGTGCCGATGAAGCAGAATGTTATAATTCCAAACATTTTATTTACTTTCCACATTTAACTATTACTACAAAAGTATTCAAAGTTAAAATAAATTTCCAATTAGACCATAACATGCTAACATACATTTTGCAAACAAACCTATACATTTTTAAGTCCTCAAAAGTAAAATAATTAAACATGAAATGCAATATTTGTTGAGACGTTTTCTTTTTGAGAACTTAGGATTTTCTTCGTTGAAGGACAAGAGAGAAGCCAATTGGAAATGATCCGCTATTTACGATTATTAGTATTTTTACTTCCTTAAGCCTTAATTGCATAATTTGAGGGAAAGCAGCCAACGGTAGAGCATAAAAAAAAATTTGAGTTACAAGAAATACAAATTGACACATTTTGAAACAACATGCAATGGGTTTTATTTGTCTTTGTTTTAAAATCTTCATCTGAAATAATTTAAACTCATTATTCAAGGAGGGGAAAAAACATACATACCATACATAACATCCCCTTTGGTACGAAGCCAGGAAGTATGTGTTGGATGAATAGACAATGCATGATGCAAAGTATTTTGAAATATTTCACCAACGGCACTCATATTGAAAACATTAGAGCTACAACAGATAAAAGAATACTAATTCTTTTAGCACTTAATGCGTACATAAATCTCTAAATTTTCTAATGTATTGAGAAATTTACAATAGGCATAAAAGTCTAAAATACAGAATTTCATTGAAATTAATAACCTTTTAAATTATTTTTTTCTAAAATTTTCATGAAGCAAAAGAGAAAAAGAAAATAAGACACAATAAAGACTTGATAATTTCAAAAATTAATAAGGAGTTATGTATTAAAATAATGCTATTCACACATGTTTAATATTAATTTAAATGATAATTAAAGTTTTTTTTTTATATTTTAAATATAAAATTAAAACAGAATATTTATTTTATTTCATTGTGCTGAAAATTACATTTTTATAATTACTAACACAATGACATAATTCTGTGTTTCAACATATATAATTTTGGAAATTTATTATATACGGCATTCATTTATTGAAAGCATTAAGTCAATTAAAATGAAGAACACAAGTGTATTTATAACTTTAGAAAACTTATCTACACTTATTTTGATGTTTTGTTGCAGCATTATTATCAAAATCATTATTTATTTACTATAATTATATGTAATAAAACTAGAAAATAATTTAAACCACATGCATTTTTGGAATAAGAAAAGGACAATTTTAAAATAAAAACATTTTTGATAGGTTTCTTATATTAGTAGAAAAAGAAAAATTAATAAATTAATAGATAAAAAAATTTAGCTAAATTATAAAAAATTTTAATAAATATTTTATGAAATCAAATTTTACTTCGAGATTATTGTAGGCCACAATCCCTGATATTCTAAGAATATTTCACCCACTGAATCATCCTAAAAATACATTGTAACGGATCTTTAGATATAAGTGAATTATCATGAAAGAAAATTTTATAATAAAACAAGGGAAAAACTCACTTTTAATATGTTATAAAACTTGGCCAAACATGAAATGATGATACCCAATACTAATATGTCCTGTTGAACATTGAAAAATATTTTAAAACAATAATTATAAAAATAACAAGTAATATATTCATTGATATAGCATAATAAATTGATTATCATTATGCAAAAAAAATTATGATAATAATATAAAAAAATACAAAAATTAAAATTATTTACTTTCAATTTCTTGATAAATTGGAAAAGTTGTGCCCTGTAAATTAAAAAGGAAAAATTAATAATATAATAATATAGATATAATTATAATAACATATATAATTATAATAACATAGATGTGTATTATAATTACATTAATTTTTATTAAATTTTCAATTCTAACCTGTTCATGATAGCAGCCGATGCATCTCTAGGCATTTCTTTAGACATTCCGGAATTTGTCCTCTTGTGCTGGTTGGTTGCTGGATTGTTGAAGATTGGAAGAACTGTGCAAATAAGAAAAGTATGACTATAAAGCAAAAAAGCATTTAAAATAAAGTAATTTTAATATTTATTTTCCTTTAAATAATATTAATACATTACAATGTAAAAGAGAAAGCTAAATTTATGAATAATGTCTATAGTTACTAAAAACGACTCTGTTCCCTCGTTTCAAAAAAAAAAAAAATAAATGGCTAAGGAAATTTTATATAAACATCAGCAAAACCCTTTAAACAAGGCATGCTCATAGTACACAATCACTTTTTGTAAAGAAGAAAATCAAAATAAATACAGCCTAAATAAAATTGGCAATAGTATAAAAAATGTGTGTTGTATTATAATGAACTGATCACTTACACACAACATCTACATTTTATAATACTACTGTGCCCAAAAAGTAAGAACAATTATTCTTTTTTTTCAAAAACTCTTTATTTATTCTTCCAAATTTATTTCATCACCTTCAAAGTAATGCCTTCTGGACACAATGCACTTATGCCAACTTTTTTTTTCCAACCCTCAATGCATGCTAAAAGTCATCAGCAGGGATGGCCTTCAAATCGCACACCGATTCACTTTGAATCTCTTCAATCGACTCAAAACGGTGTCCCCAAAGTGGTCCTTTGAGTTTAAGGAACAGCTAGAAGTCGCATGGTGTGAATACGGTGGTTGTGGAACGATATGGGTTTCATTTTTGGCGAAAAAGTCACGAAGAATAAATGCAGTGTGAGTTGGCGCATTCATTGTTTTCGGTACCAATCGAGATTTGACGCGTTTGAGACCTAAAATGGAATTGACCGAACCTTTTAAATTCCAACATCATCAGCAAGGTCTTTAACTATAAATCTACGGTTTGCAAGCACCAAATCTTTAATTTTTCGCTTTGTCGGTTGAGGTTGATGGTCGACTAGAGGGCTCTTCATCTTCAATGCGTTCTCTACCTTCTTTGAACTGTTTATACCACTTCTAAACATTTGTTTCTGATATGGGAATGCTCAACGAATGAATTCTGCAACATTCTATATGTTTCCAAAAACAAAATTTAAAGCAAATTCTTTGCTCAATTAATTAAGACATTTAAAAAAATCGCCGAAATCAGTTTTAGTGTCTCACAAAGCCAAGCGTAACTTAAACTCTAATGAATATTTTGACGTCAAATTTCACACAGATGTCAAAGACAATGCCAGAAAAAAAAAAAAAAAAAAAATTGAAATTCTATAAGCCGGGAATTTTAAATTGAAAATTGGTCTTGGTCTTACTTTTTGGACACAGTAGTACTTAATTTTTTTCCTTTAATTTTATTTCAACGGTATTAAAACTAAACAGACACTTAAAATTTAAATAGAAAAAATCAAAATTTTCTTTTACTTGTTTCCCATAATTCTTTAGAACTTTTTGCACCTTTATTTGAAACTTCTTTACATACATTTGCAACAATCTTGGCAAACTACAAGAAAATTTTAAACACATATAATAATAATACACATTATAGTGCACATTTGGATTTTTTTTTTTTTTTTGAGGAAAAAAAAAAAAAAAAAGTGACACACACAATGCTTAAAGATTTTTGTTTTGAATGTTAAATTAAGTAGAAATCAATGTACAACAAATTATTTGACAATTTGTTAATAAATATTATATTTTACTTTCAATTTCTCATTTGATAATTCCAAATAATTACTATTAAAAATTTAATTGATAATTATCTTTATGTCAACAATGTACATATTTTCATTTCTATCTGCCAATCAGCATACTATTACAAAGGGCCATTTGTATCAGCAAAAGAAAATATTTTCATCATCAATCAAATTCATGATCATTTAAGTATAATTTATAGCCATATTATACATTGAAAATCATATTAATTTATGTCATAAATAATATATACTTACTTGAATGTAAAAATCCACTTTGTGCTCAATATCAATCAGTTTGTCCCATTCACGAAAGTTCAAAAGTACGACAGAACAAAGTTCCATCAAATTTGGATCTGGTGGAACCTCTAACAAATATAAAAAACAAATTGATAGTAAATAACAAAACACTAAAAATAAAAAAAGACAATCAACTACTTTAATGACTAATTAATATTATAATAATCTCAAAATTTACATTTTGTTGCTTTTTCTGATCAATAAATTGATAGTCTTTGAAGGATTTAAAAATAAAATAAAAACACTGATTGTTTTCCTTCAAATGCTATGCAATTTATGTGCAGATCAGTTAAATGAATGATAATTGGGTTATATAGCAATAAGAAGTTGACTAAGGATAATATCAAAATAGGATTTACAATAAAATTGTGACACATACACAGTATATTTATATCTGGTAGTTCAGTTCCCTTCCAATTAATTTTTCCCATTCTATTGTCTACATAAATAATGGTAAGTTTTGAGCCAGTATAAAATATGCTTACCTCTTTCTTTCTTATAAGAAGCAAGTAAAGACATAATTCTTTGTACAATTTCAGCTCTGTAAGCAGGTGATTGGCAGACATGAACAGGAGCATCCAACACTTCCAGCAAATCCAAACGAAGATTTTCCCAGTTTAAAAAACGACTTAATCGAGGAGACGCATTTCGAACTTCAGATTGAATCATTTGATATAACTGCCTAACTTCGTTATATTTCTGAGGATAAACACAGAAATTGGTTTAAACTTAGAATTAATTACTTACTATAATTTCAATATAAAAATTTAAATTTTACATAATTATTATTTAAAAAAAAATTCTGTTTTTTTTTTAAATTAGCCATTTACACATAAGAGCAGGGCACATTTGTATAGATTGCAATATAAAAAGCTAATTGTAATCTCTGTATGTGTGTGTGTGTGTGTATGTATGTATATATATATAATAAAACCCATTAAAAATAGCATAACATAAAAGAGCACTAATTATAAAAAAGTCTTATAATTGAATGATTATTTCACTTATATATAATGCATAAAAAAATTATTTAATTAATATTTGAATCAATTCATTGAAATATTTATCATTTACTGATGTTAATGTACCTTTAAACAAACTTTTAAAAAGTTTTTGAAAATTTATAATTAAATAAGTCTATTGGAAATGATAAGAAAATATTACAAAAATGAGCTTGTAAGCTTATCACTTAAATTTTTTTTTTTTCCAACTTCATTCACAATGTTTATATGTCCACCAGAATTTTTCATGTTTTTCTTAATTTCAAAAAAATATATGCATTTTAAATTTTTTTTTTTTCTTAAAATCATAAAATTAAAATAAATCAATCAGCTGAATAACAGAAAATTTTAAAAAAAAAAATTAATTTTAGTTTGATGGTATTATTAAAATATTTAAAGGAGGAAAAACAAAATATTTCCCTTTATATTCTAAACTTCCTATTTAAAAAAGGTCCCATTATAGAATGAATAAGTATAAAATTGAGTTGACTGTTGTTCATATAACAATTAATTAACAATAAAGAAATTTAAGATATACAAGAATATTTATTTTATTTTAATTTTTAAGAAACAAAATACATGCATCAAACAAATGTTATTTTTAAGTTGTTAAATGTTTAAAAAATGTTATAATAAAATATTTCTAAAACAAGAATTAATTAGCAAAACAATACAACAGTAAATGTCTTTTTAGTCAGGCATTCAATAGTTCGGCACATTTCATAATACAGAACCAATTGAGAGCCTTCACTTTCGTATTTTTTTTTTTTAAATTTTTTTTATAGATCCAGGTGTTTGTTGGCCTTGACAGCCAGATGGAGACACAAAGCTGCCAACATTTTCATTAAATATGTGCATGCTTTAATTGCTTAAATTTTTAATTAGAGTGCTTTATCTTTGATGTCTCCATTATAACTAATGAACCTATATTGGCACAGTCCTGATCTTGACTGTGCCGGGTTGTATGGAGTATGTCTCCCGGACGATGCAATACAGGCCTTACAACGCCTAGGCATGCTGAGTATCAAATTATCAATCTGATCTTGGGGGAATATTACACCACTCATCAAGCAATCCCCTCCGAAGTTCCGGTTGACAGGTGGGAGGGGGTTGACGGGCTGCAATTCGGCCAAGCATATCCCACACATGCTCTATTGGATTCAAGTCCGGTGAGTATGCTGGCCAATCCATACGGGTGATATCCTCCAATTGAAGGCATTCGTCTACAATGTTTGCACGGTGAGGACGGGCGTTGTCATCCATAAACAGAAATTCAGCACCCATGGCGCCCCCGAAACAAACGTACATGTTGTTTCAGAATGACATCCCGATAGATGTGGCCTGTCATCGTTACACTCTGAACATGCAGGTCAGTTCTGGAACCAAGAATAATTCCTCCCCAAACGAGGTCATCCTGCACCACCTTAACGGTGTCGTTCAATGGTGTTCTCTTGGTGGTAACGGTACCTGGCGCTCTCCATATGAAAGTCCGGCGAGAACCAGATTGCAAACTAAACCTAGACTTTCTCGTCGGAAAAACATCACACCAGACCACTGTTGCGATGTCCACAATGCATGCTCTACTCCAGGTTAATCGCAGGCGACAGTGAGTTGCGGTAAAGTGGAACACATCTGACAGGCCTACGTGCATATAGACCAATGTGCCCTAAGCGTCTGTACACGGTCTGCCTTAAAATTGTCGTACCAGTAGCTTAAGAGAGCTGACGAGACAGGTCTGATGCTGTGCTCCGTCTGTTTCTTTTGGCAGTAACTGCTAAATACCGGTCCTCATTTGGCGTTGTAACTCGGTGGCGACCTGTGCTGTATCATTTACTCACATTACCATCATCTTGGAATCATCGCCAAAGCCCGGAGATGACACTCTGGGCGATTCCAAGTTCCTCGGATACTTCCAGCTGGGTACGTCCACATTCCAGTCGTCCGATAATTCTACCACGTAAAAAATCATCCAAATGCTTCCTTTTTGTGCCATAACTATGCGGTTATTGTACTGAAAGGCTTTTAAGGCGCTTGTGAACAATTTTACTTCTTTTGCCACAATTCCTTATATACCCCTCTCTTACACTCTCGTCATTGTGGAGTACTATCCGCGCCATCTGGTGGTTTCCTGTAATTTGCATATTCTTCTTCATGTGTGTGATAATTCTACAGGTGAAATTTTATTTTAGAGTTCAATTTCTGTGTGATTTTGAAATATCCTTAATTTATGGACATGAGTGTACATTGCAATATGTATATTTAGGTTCCAGCTTTTCTTTTAAATATGTGTTGCATAGATGCTGTATGTAAATTTCCAGATTTATATATTTTTTAATTGCCATACATTGCAAAATGTAGATTTAGGCCACAACTTACATTTTAAATACATATTACATATATACTTCAAGTGAATTTTCTGATTTATTTATTTCAATTCACATATACGTTGTAATATGGCGATTTAAAGTTTCATTTTGAATACGTATTCAATAAATGCTGCATGTAAACTTTCTGATTTATTTTTTTAAATATTGATTTAGTTTTTCTACATATTACATATGCATTACAATATGTAGATTTAGGTTGCAGCTTTCATTTTAAATATGTTTTGCGCACATGCTTCATATAAATTTCTTGATTTAGTTTTTTAATATATTGGTTTTTATATTTATTTTTTTTCTACATATTGCATATACATTGCAATATGTAGATTTAGAATACAACTTTAATTTAAAATATGTATTCAATATATGCTGCATGTAAAGTTCCTGATTTATTTTTAATTCACATATGCATCGCAATATTTAGATTTAGCTTTCATTTTAAATGCGCAATATATTAATTTACGATTCAATTTTCAATCTGCAAATTTGTGACAAATTCTGCACAAATTCTCGAATTCCATTGGCACAGATTATTGAAATCTTCACATTAAGAAACATTGCAAGTTAATTTCACACATTTGTAGTCTACAATAAAATAAGTCGCAGAAGATTCAATAAAAATTAAAAATGTTATAAAAATAAAAAAAACCGAAGATTTTTTTTTTCCAAATCCTACATCATCCTTGCACACAGACAAAAAAGATGTAGGTTTAGGTTATAGCTTTCAGTTTAAATGCGTATTGCATATAGTATGCTGCATGTAAACTTCCTAATTTATTTTTAAATATCGATTTAACTTTTCTACATATACATTGCAATATGTAGTTAAATATCGATTTAGCTTTTCTACATATCCATTGCAATATGTAGAGTTAGGTTGCAGCTTTCATTTTAAATATATATTCAATATATGCTGCATATAAAGTTCCTGGTTTATTTTTTAAATGTTTATTTAGCTTTTACATATTACATATGCATAGCAATATGTAGATTTAGGTTACAGTTTTCATTTTGAATATGTATTGAATATATGCTGCATGTAAATTTACCGATTTATTTTTTTCATTTAGATTTAACTTTCATTTTAAATATGTGTTACATGTAAATTTCAGATTACATAAGGATTGGAATTTAAATATCTTCTTATTTGAATTTTCGTTTCAAATGTACAATATATTAATTTATGATTCAATTTTCAATTTGCAAATATGTGACACATTCCGAATAAATTCTCAGATTCTATCGACACCGGCTTTTGAATTCTTCAAATTGAGAAACATTGCAAGTTTATTCCCTATATTCGTACTCTACAATAAAATAAATCTCAGATTATTCCATAAAAATTATAAACGGTAGAAAACAAAAAAAGCCGAAGAATATTTTCCAAATCCTACATCATTCCGCACGGGGAGAAAAAAAAAGAGTAAAAAAAACTGATGTAGATTTAGGTTACAGCTTTCATTTTAAATATGTATTGAAATATGCTGCATGTAAAGTTCCTGATTTATTTTTAATTTAGATTAAACTTCCATTTAAATATGTGTTGCATATATGTTGCAAGTAAATTTCAGATTACATATGGATTGGAATTCAAATAACTTTCAGTTTTCATTTTAAATGTGCAGTACATTAACTGACGATTCAATTTTCAGTTTACAAATGTGAAACAATTCTAATTATAATAAATTCAAAATTCCTTTGTCACAGGCTTTCGAATTCTTCATATTGAGAAACATTGCAAGTTTATTCCACATATTTCTACTCTACAATAAAATAAGCCGAAGAAGAATTTTTCCAAATCCTACATCATTCCCTCACAAAAAAATAAAAAAATCCCTCTGACTTTTGAGTTCCAATTGGTGGGTGAGCTGCAGTTAATTCCTGTTGAATAAACATGCTTCCCAACGCCTCAGCAGCGAGCCGATGCATTAAACATCGGGATTCGGGATGCTCGCATGCCATCTGTTCACATAAATCCGGCGTCCTTATTAAAAATGGCACTTCATTACATGCCACCCACGCTCCCCGCACGAATTCTTGAACTTGGGGGTCACCAGAGCCATCTGGATGTCAAGAGGGGGCTTCGAGAGGAAAAAAAAAAATTGGAAATCCGACTCGCTTGCGCAGCCCGCCATTTTTAACCACGGTTTTCAATCATTATCGATCTAATATAGTGACAATGCCCGTAATTTAGTGCATTTGTGACCCTCAGGGTATATTTGTTAGGTTGTCATTTGCACAGTGGTTATATTTTGATTCAAACAATGCAGATTTAATCTGAATTTATGAATTTCTTTTTTATTATTATATCTTTTATAATTTTTATTTTTTGTTTTAAATTCATTATTACTTTTTTTTTTTTAACATTTTAATAGTTATTTGTGTTATAGTTATTATATTTATGTTAATAGTTATTTTTATTATAGTTATAGTGTTATATTATAGTGTGTTATAGTTTAATATCTTTTTTAAATTTTGTTGCTATTTTTTTAAATTTTACAATTATTATTTTTTTTATATATTTTAATAGTTATTTGTGTTCTACCTATGTATTTTCCAGTCTTCCGACAATTAGGCTAAAATGATGTTTTCCAGTAGCACTTTTAAATTTATTTTTGTATCAATCCTGCATTTATGTAGCATGCAGAAGAATTATTATTATTATTTTTTTTATATTTTAATAGTTATTTGTGTTCTACCTATGTATTTTCCAGTCCTCCGACAATTAGGCTAAAATGATGTTTTCCAGTAGCACTTTTTAAATTTATTTTTGTATCAAGCCTACATTTATGTAGCATGCAGAAGAAAACCAATTGCCACCAAACTATGACTATGATTACTAACAATCTGACTATGGTCTATGACTATGGAATGCGAGACTTTTTTTAACTATTTTAATAGTTATTTCTGTCCTACTTATGTATTTTTTCAATCAATAAGTCCTCCGATAAAATGATGTTTTTCAGTAGGACTTAGGTAGGACTGTAGGACTTCAGTAGGAACCAATTCCTACCAAATAACCTGACTATGACTATGACCATGCGAGACGCTTTAGACATTATCGCAATCGCCATGGAATCTTATGCTTTTCTGAAACTGCAAATTCGGCCACTTGCTGAGTCGAATTTGAACCCTACTACACGTTACTGCGATTTTGGGCAATTTAACATTTCTTTTAGTATTTGTTTTTCTTTCTCTCAATTAATAATATCGTTTAACAAGTCCCTAATTATAACAGAATATTCTTGATATTTCCATTCATGGGCCTATTTTTTTTCTTTTCATTCTTTTATTTTTCCTCACCCTTTGACATCTTTGTTAAGTTGCCATTTGTACAGTGATTACATCACTCACGGTTCAAACGATGCACATTTAAACTGAATTTATGAACGCCGCCTTGATTATTATTATGTCTTTTATTTTTTTATTATACTATTATTTTTTAGCATTTTAATACTTATTTGTGTTCTGTTGTTACTAATCCCCCAGGTGCAAGAAAGCCTACACCAGGTCCAAAGGACCCGTCGGGGGTGACGTCTAAGGATGATATGCAGCTTCACTTTAGCGAGGAACCACGAAATCTGAAGACTGACTAAACCTTAAGACAACGCTCTGCGATCCTATTAGGTCGGGGCTTACGGTTTTAAAGTGGATGCCAAACCATTACAAACATCCATGTCACAGCCGGGACTCGAACCCGAAATCTGTGGCACAGAGCGCTAGACACTCAGCCACTCAGGCCCCATTTGTACACTACTTATGTATTTTTCAATCTTCCGATAATTAGGCTAAAGTGATATTTTCCAATAGGACTTTTAAATTTATTTTTTTGTATCACGCCTGCATTTACGCAGCATGCAGAAGAAAAACAATTCCCACCAAATAAACTGACTATGGCTATGACCATGCGAGACGCTTTACACACTTTATACTTCCTGAAAGCAGTGACTGTATATTCAAAAGTAAAATCATTAAAAGTAAAAAATAATCATTCAAAAATAAAAATGCATTCGGCAATTTTGTCGTGATAAAATTTTTTTTTTTAATTTGCTCTAAATTAGATTTTATAATTAGGTATAGCTATTATTTCATGTCTAATTATAAAAACGGTGTTTTAATTGTTTAATTATGGTTAGTTTTCATATACATATATGTATGCTTTAATATTATGTCTTGAAAAGTATAATGCCAGCAATGTAAAAAGCAAAATTAAAATTTGTAGTGTGCAGATTGGGCAACCAGATTGTAACTGAATATGGTACGGTTGAGATGCTAGAGACACAGGTTGGAGAACTCGCAGCTTTATTTACGCATGCACAAACACCATTCACGTACAATTAGAGACATACAATATTTAGCACATTTAAAGACAGATAATTATAGATTTGTAGAAGAACTCTACTTCTAAGTTAAACTAAGTTGAAAACCCGAAACTCTGCTACGCGTAGGTGCGCGAAATATACTTCTCCTCTTGATCAGAATCTGTAGGCCAACTAATGCACAGGGTTGAGATAAAATTATTTCTTCTCGGGGGAGGACTGTAAACTAAACGTTTCTCAACAGAAGCACGTGACCGTGCTGTACTTCCTCTCAGGTAAGAGTCTGGAGTTCAGCTAACTATTTCTCCAGAACGCCACAGGGGGCGCTCTTGCCAGTGTGTAGGGGGAAGCATGGTTACAAACAATAATTATTTCCTTAATAATTGTTATTATTTCCTTTCATTATTATGAGTATATTTCTTACTTTCAATAAGTATACTTTACTTATAATATATAATACTTTAATATATAATATATAATTACTTATAATATTATATATACTTTACTTATAATATAATATACTTTAAGTAAGTTATAAGTAATAATAAGTAGTAATAGTAGTAATTTTTAATATGAAACATGATTTTTGCTGAGATCAGTCCTTAAAATATATAATACTAAAAATATTAATCTTTCGCTGATGGCAGATGGCTTTGTTAGCTATTATTTATTTATTTATTATATTTATCTTTCTTAATATTTCGATCTATTTATGAATGATGGATTACTGGTTATTTTACTTCATTTATTTAATTGCTTTATTTTGTCTTTCGAATTTTAAGTTTTTTTTTATTTTTATTTTTGAACTTTAGTTGTTTTGTATAATGAAACATCAGATGGAATATATTTTTGCAAAAAAGAAATATCATAATTGAGTAAAATTCTGGGTAGATTATAAAATTAGAAATTACTGGGAGATTATAAAAAAGATATTAAACATTTTCCTCTTGGATAGTTTTTGAATTTTAGTTTTGAAATCTGTAATTATATTTTTCTTGAAACCAAATGCTTGCCAAAACAAAATACATTTATGTCATTTTTTTTCGAAATCGACTAACAGCTGGCCTTTCTTATTTCTTTGAAACCGAGTAACACCTGGTAATCAATTAGAAACAATAGAAATTTTCTGTTATGTTAGGGGTTTAATTTCATATTGGACAAATGCGGTAACATCTTTCATATAGAAACCGCGTGATTATTATTATTATTATCATCATCATCATCATTAGGATTCCGAAAATAATTCACGTTTTTTTCTCGAATTGACTCATATTTCTTCAGATTGAATTACTTTTTGAGTATTCAGACTTTAATCTTTTGAGCAAAAACAAATTCAAGAAAGGGAAAATTAAAATATAAAAAAAATTCATTAAAATCAAAAGAAATATATTGTCCCTAGCAATTATACTTATTTTTTGTACTAAATTCCCAATGTACAGGTGTGATCTTTTATCTAGTACAATTAAATCTGAGAAAAGGCATCATTTAAAAAGAGGTAATAATAAAACTCATTTCACATAAAAAATAAAAAACGTAGTTTCAAATGTTTGAAGAAAAATATATACATTTTACCAAAATGTTATTTAAAAAAAAAAACATTTTTGTTTTATTATTTTAATGTTATCAAAATATTTGTTTTTAATATTAAAAATGTTCTACTATAAATGAAACATTTTCATAAATGAAACTCAGTAAATTCTAGTAGGCTTCAGGTTCGCGTCCTAGCTGTGGTATGGATGTTTGTGAGTGGTTCTGAATTTAAACTGTAGGTCCGTTCTAATTAATCTAAAGAGTGCAAAAAAAAAAAAAAAAAAAATACCAAAGAGCGACAAAAATCAATGAATTGTGAATAAAATAAGACAACTTATTTAACTCAAGACAAATTTATAACAGCAGCCCAAAATCTTAATTAAATAAAAAATAAAAAGGTTTTTATTTTTAAACTTTATTCTGATCAAAAATATGATTATATAATAGTTACAGAAAATATTAGATCTGTATGAAAAAGATTTCACAACATCTGGTTTGCATACTAACCGACTGTGGGTATGTTGAATGGTTTTTAAAGATTTCAAATTGTTATCTGAAAATAAAGCTTAATTTAAATGTATGAACATGTTTCGATTAATTTTCCGTTTTGAAAAAAACTGTAAAAAAAAGAGCATTTTTTTTCACTTATCAGTTATCTTTGGCTGATCGTGACGTACATAAATAAAACACGAGGTCCGCAGGTGTTCAATAACAAAAATTAGTTCATCATTAGAAAGAAATTTTAATTCACTATTAATATTCTTAATTCTTAGCAATTGCTCTATTTCTTCGTTTTTATCAAGAAGTTTTCTTGTTAATTTCATTCCAATTTACTTTTTAAAATTAGGCTTATAAATTAAAACTATTCTAGCGCGTTTTGATTGGGAAAATCTTCAACGGAATCAACATTTTTTTCCCTTTATTGTCAGATATTTTTTTTCTAAATGTTGATTTTTTTTCATAAAAGTAAAAAGTGCAGCATTTTAGAATTCTTTAAGGAAAATGGCTTGTCTTCAAATAATAGTGGAATATTTTTAAAAGGTGGAAAATTTTAGAAGTGCAAAAATTATAAAATATTTTTTCTTCTTTTTTATTTCCTTTATTGTGAAATATATATATTTTTTTTCAAATGTTGATTTTTTCATAAAATATTAGAAAAAAAGTGGAAAATTTTAAATTCTTTAGGGAAAATGACTTCTCTTCATCAAAAAATTAATGGAAAATTTTAGAAGTGCAAAATTATAGAAAATTGACTGTTTAAAAAGCTGCCCTTTTATTAAATATTTTTCATGCCATTTTATTAAATATTTTTCTTCTTCTTTTATTGTGAAAATTTTTTTTTTAAATGTTGATTTTTTTTCATAAAATATTAGAAAAAAAAGTGGAAAATTTTAGAATTCTTTCGGCAAAATGGCTAAAATTATAGGTGATTGACTGTTAAAAAACTGCCATTTTATTAATTAGTATTTTAATTTTCATTACATACAATTTATATGCATATGTACTCAAAATTATATCCCAACTAATCAGATTTTCAATGAACTTCCATCGTATAACTTCAGGGTATGATTATATGGCCTGTACAAAAATGGCGACGATATCGAATTTGACATTCTCACAATCCTCCTCCTCCACAAAGCACAATGGAAGAGGTTTTCTGACAGAAAAACCACGTGTATTTTTCTGCCACCTCCCCCTCACCCCTGCCTGGCCCATCCAGTGTTTGTTCTGCGTGACAAACCAGCCTTGTTTAACACCTGCGAACCCCGGATAATGCTTTGTAACGATTTGGCACCCTGTCATGAATTATGAAAACAGGTAATGGATGTTGGACCACGTGCGAAAGAGCACATCCTAGTGGTCGCGGCTTATGTAAATACCGTGGCGTGAGCTCGTGATTTGTGCTCGGAGATGTTTTTGCACTGATAGGTTTATAGATTTGCCCTACATCCTGCACTGTTTTTATATATATATTATATTTTTTATTATTGTGATTATTTTATGTGAAGAGGGGAAAGTGCAAATCCAGTGTTTTGCTCCTACAGATTATGGAAACTTTGAATGTTGCTTGGTATGCAACATGGAGGCACATATTCGTTGAGGGTATGGATAGCATATTTTCCAACTAAACAAAAATTCAGGAAATTTACTATATATTATTTGCTTTATTTTTAGATGGGCAATAGCAGTTATGGTAACATGATCAGATTTGTGATATTAAATTTATTTCATCAGACATGGTTACATAATTTGCTTTATCATCAGATATGGTAACATGATCAAACTAGTGACATTAGATTTATTTCATGAGATATGATTATGTAATTTCTTTATCATCAGATTTATGGGCAATATTTCTATATGGGTTTTTCTAAGACAAATAAAGATATCTTATAAATCTTCATTCAATTTCACAATTTTTCATTATTTTGAATGTTTATCTATTTCAGGTGCATTTTCGGAAAAGACGTCAACTAAATATGATGGTTTGAAAATCAAAAAGCGATTTCCTTAACGCTGATATTAAATTATCAACCTTTACGACATAATTGTTAGATGGTGTTCCGGCAAATCAACGGTGGACCGCACACATCGCGTGGGACACAGTCAGTTGTGTTTCTCTGAAATATATTCAGAAATATCCTTAACAAAATATTTGTATGATTTTGAAAATCAGCTACTGTTGGTTTTCTAAATGAATATTTTTTTTAATCTATCATCTTGAATGATAAGATTTCAAGTTTAATGAAATTATGCTAGACACAGTTTAACTCGATTTAATTTAATTAACATTTTAACTCGATTTCACGTTTTGGAACAACTATATTATTTTAACAAATGAAAAATAAATTTCAAAATTAGGGAAAAAAATATCAGATGACAGTCACAAGGAAAGAAAAAATTCAATTCATATGATTGCATGATTTCTAGGTGATGAATTGGTTTGCCAATTTTTGATTTAATTTTTCAATAGAAAAACAAAAGTTAATAAGTGCCAATCAATATTTAAATACCATTTAAAATTGGTAGCCTTGATAAAACAAGTAATTATTCAAAAAATGAGTGATTTATTTTTCCATATATCAAAGTTGAGAAATGCTAATGAAGATTTGCAAAATGTGTAGTTTCATACAAAGCTATTTTTAAATTTTAAATGCTAGATAAAATGCTATTTTTATTTTAAAATTTACAAGCAATATTGCTTTTATTTATGCATAAGAAATTAATAAAGCAATTTTCCGAAAATAGGAGCATTTTAATAATCAAATATAAATGCATAACTTTTAATTGGTTATATTAAAAGTAAAAGTTTAGTAAAATAATTGCTGTTTTGTAATTATTGAAATGATTGGGTTTTTCCTAACTGAGTACATAATATTTAATTTAAATTCATTCAAAATAAATAAATTATTTGTTAATATAATTTTTAAAACTTTTTAAAACTCGCTTTCATAATTTAAAAAAAAAGAGAAATATAAGATTTTAAAAATCTATTTCCAAGTTAAAATTAATTTCCATTTTTTTTGTTGAAAAATGAAAATGTTGTTTGTTAGTACAGGATCATATAGACATTCCATCGTCTGAAAATGATAAAAATTTAATGCTATTATGCTGGGCAAAACTGCAAAATAAGGGCCGTTGTTATTTGGCGTCAAAAAATTTTTTTCGCCAAAGTATGCCAAATAGCAGGTTGCGATATAGTCAGTGATATGAATTGCAAGCAATACAAGAAACATGGGTTACCACATTTAAAGTCTTATTGCGCAGTGAGCGTCACAAAATAGTTACCAAAATCCCAACGGTGCCTATTTGCGATTGGGTCTAATGCTGAAAATAGTTTCCTGAAAATTGGGTAATATTTTCTCCCAAATTAAATTTACCAAAGTAGAAAATATATTATATTCAGAAGCACAGGAACTCCTGGAATTATTACTAGTTCAATTAATTCATTACAAAAATATATTAGTTTTATAAAAAAAAAAAATGCGTATATTATGTCTACTTATTATGTTGTTACTTATCCCACTTGGTAGATATCTAATCTAGACCAAGCCCATGAAAAACCTGTATGGACTCACGATTGAAGGGGAAAGAAGCAGCTTCTGTTGTGAAGGAGCACCCGTAGATAGAAGACTTTTGCTCCGTGATGCTCTACAGTCTTATGAGACCGGGACCTACGGCTTAAAGTGGATTCCGCACCACTACAAACATCCATGGCACCGCAGGAACTCGAACCTAAAACCTGTGGTACGGAGTGCCAGAGCGCTAGCCCTCGATCATTCATGCCCCTATTTATTATGTAGCATGTATATCATAATATTATTCTCTTAATACTACTTAAAGCAACTTACTTAAATATGCATATTAATAGAAATAAAGTTTTCCTCTTAAATATCTTTTTATAGAAGCATGTGGGATTAATAGAAACCTGTAATTAAAATAGGTGTGGCGGTAGATAAATTGTAAATAGGCAATTAAGAAAACGAAAGAATATTGAAAGAATTGAAGAAAGCTAAAGAAAAATATTAATAACATGAAAGTTTTCGATAACAGATTGAAATCCTCGCACTTTGTAACAATAACCTTCAAATTAAAATTTTCAATAAATTCTTTTGCAATGAGTTGCCAAAATAATAGTAGTTAACGCAGTTATTATTCTGAAAAACATAATGAAAACTGAAATATATAGACTTTGTTTGTTATAAAGCTAAAAATGAACCAGATTTAAAACAGTAATATAATATTCTTTACAATTAAATGTAATTATTTACAATATTTTTCACCAATCTTTTGTTTTGAATTTTTTTAAAATGAACGAATATGTTATTTACAGTAAAAAAAAAAAAAAAAAAAAAAAAGGATTCAGCTATGCTATGCAAAATAATTGTAAAATTCAATAATATAAAAGGATATTATAAAAGGATATAAAAGGATATTATAAATAATATACTTTTATATAACTTAAATAATTTTAATAATTAAATTATAAATAATATCCTTTTTTATATCCTTTTTAATAATATAAAGGTATTATAAGATACAAAACTTATATTCCAGTGTTTAACCTATGAAACACTAATTCTATCTAACCATATTATTATTAATTATATTAAAAGTTATTAAAAAACAAAAAGAACGAATTTTCTTGTTTATTTAATATGAGAAACAGTAATTTTACAACAGTATTTTTTTTTTTTTTTATAAATCTATCTATTTAATTTTTGTAATCGATATCAAATGAAACAAAACAGAAAAATTCGACTTTATTTAAAGTAAAACATTAATTTTTTAATCCCCATATTTTTAATCATTTTTATCCCCATATATATCTTTTTGTGTGTGTGTGTGTGTCTTAGAATAACTGAAAAAAAATTTCAAATTGATTAACTAAATTTTTGAAAGAAATGTTCATTTAAAATGTAAGTGTTTTTCTGTGTATCTTATGAACTATTCCACATAAAAAATTTTAATAAAATTATATATATATATATATATATATATATGTGTGTGTGTGTGTATATATAAAATAAAATTAAATATAAACTTAAAATTATATATTTTACAAGAATTTATTAAAAATTATATGAATTTTATGAGAATTTTACATTTATATTTAATTAAATATTAAATTAAATATAAATATAAAATTCAATGAAAAATTTAAAATTAAATATTTCAAAGAAAATATGATATTGATAATTAAATTTTATTTCTAATAAAAGACAAAAAATTTTTATTCAAATATAATTGATTTAATGTATTGCTTAAGAAATAATTATTAATTATTTTTTTAATTAAATTAATAAAAATATTTTCTATCCTAATGTGTCACAATTTATCACATTGCTAGGTGCATCATAGAAATAATTACAACTATAAACTAATAATGTTTTTTGACATTTAAATTTAATGTTATCAGCACTAAATAACATTACTTCACAAAACGAGAAGCCGCATATTTCATAAGCGCAGAGACAAAAATCCATCAACGAACACATCCTTAACGTCAAGAATAAGTTATGCAATAAAGTATTCTTAAAGAAAAGAACGAACAAAAAGAAAGGAAAATACTTAAGAATGTGATGCTTTTATCTCGATTTCACGCTTTTCAAATTCGGCGGCACTTTCTTTGTTTTCAAGTGCGGCAACGGGCCTGGTGACAGTTAACAGCAAGTCAATGGGCGTTTCCTAAACACTTGATGTCTTTATGTCCGAATTAACGTTTGACAAAGAATGGGTGCCGCCGACGTTCGTTCTTTCGAAAGATCGTCTGCCTGAAGCGACCGAATATCGTCTGCAAACCGCCCGATGGAGTGAAAACAATAATAACTATGCAAGTTATGCAGTACAAAAAAGATAATAACAATGGACTTGTAAAACACAATGATAAAACTTCCTGGAACATCTCTGTTTTGTCTACATTGAAATGATTCAAGGTTAATGAGCTAGCTCTGGTAAACAAAATGGTTTTTCAGATGCTTGATATTGCATAATAAATATGGTGAGTTTATTGTTATTTTGAAGTTAATTTTAAAAAAAAAAACGATGGAGATGAAAGAACTCGTAGAGAAAGAAAAAAAAAAAAATAATAGTTTTAGATGGATAAATTTCGATACAGATAAAAAAAAATACGTTCTATTAATATTAATATTTGTACATAGTAAGTTTTAAACTTGGTTTTAAACTTAATTCTAAATGTTCTAAAAATGGAAAATAATATAAATGATGATGCCGATTTCATTTGAGTCTCTATCAAACTCAAATTGAAAAAAGATTAATTACCACAAAAAAAGGTAGACTTCAATATAGATAAAATATGCGTTCTGTAAATATTAATATTTGCACATAATAATTTTTAAGCTTGATTAATTCTAAAAACATGATGTAAATTTGATAATGATGATGTCGATTTCATTTGAGTCTGCATCAGACTAAAATTGAAGAAAGATTGATTGCCTCAAAGAGGTTATATTCAATATAGATAAAATATACGTTGAATTAATATTAATATTTGAGTATAGTTAGTTTTAAACTTGATTAATTCTAAATATTCTAAAAATGGAACATGATATAAATTTCACAATGATGATACCGATATCATTTGAGTCTGCAAAACTCAAATTGAAGAAAGATTAATTGCCTCAAAGAGGTTGGAATTCTTGTGTTCTCCAAAATATGAATCGAACACACACACCCTAGACATCTGATGGATACGCATTATGCCTGGAACAAAATAGAAAGACATTCAGCATACGGGTTTATCGTATGTATTTCCAAGTAGAAGCACTTTTCGGTCGAGTTTCGAATTTAGTCCTTCAACTTCGGAAACTGAACACTCTATCTTCCAGGTCTAATAAACTCATGATTATCTTTAAGATACAAATTCACTGCTTCTACACCACACCACATCACTAAGCCTATGAAATAATGTGGGTGAGAGAAGTCTGTTTGGGCTCTGTGACGCTCTACTGTCATATGAGACCGGGACCTACGGCTTCGAATTAACGTTTGACAAAGCATGGGTGCCGCTGCCGTTCGTAGTTTCGAAAGATCGTCTGCCTGAAGCCGAATATCGTCTGCCAACCGGCCGGTGGAAAAGGAGGGAGTGAAAACAATAATAACTATGCAAGTTATACAGGACAAAAAAGATAATAGCAATGAACTTCTAAAACACAATAATAAGACTTCCTGGAACATCTCTGTTTTGTCTGCATTGAAATGATTCAAGGTTAATGAGCTAGATCTGGTAAACAAAATAGTTTTTCCAAATGCTTGATATCGCATAATAAATATGTTAAGTTTATTATTATTTTTTAAAAAATAATGATGGAGATGAAAGAACCCGTAGAGATAGTTTAATAGTTTTGAGATGGGTAAAACTTCGATATAGATAAAATATAAGTTTTATTAATATTAATATTTGCGCATAGTAATTTTTAAACTTGACTAATAGTAAATGTTCTAAAAATGGAATATGATATCAATTTGATAATGATGATGCCGATATCATTTGAGTCTGCATCAGACTCAAATTGGAAGAAAGATGGATTGTTCAAGGAAGTTGGATTTCTTGTATTTGTTCGCCAAAATATGAATCCATCATAATTAATAACTCTTCTTATGAAAGACTTGATTCCAACTCTACTCTAGCAGTTGATGCCGACTGAATTACAGAGCTAATTTATGATCCCTATACTAACTTCTCTAATACCATTAAAAATAAAATATTAGGTTTATTCCTGCTAACGCAATAATCCTTTCCATTGAAAGTAACAGAACATAGAACTGCCAATTTCTTCGCTATCCACATATCAAAAATATTTACAATAGGACACAGGCCTTATACATGCAATATATACTTTTACGCAAAACTCCTGGGCTGATAGAACTCCTTTGATACTTCTGATGGCTGTATCTGAAAAGCAATACGTCAGTTGAAAAATTAAAAAAAAAAACACAAGGTTGCTAATCTGACTTCTAATTCTTCTCTGGTCACTAATGTTAAAGTAGAAATTCTTACTGCCTTCAAGATCAGTTGCACGGGCTCATGGGTTCGGTCAACAACTCAGATTGGCAACTGTAAATTTACTTTAAATTTTCTACTTTTTCAATGCACATATTTTTTTTTTTTTTTGCTCTACTACAGCTGGAAAACACTTAGACAAATGTCTTCGATGCCTTAAGGCAAGCGCTGCACCGACGTTACTCACTTAGCACTACCCAGGAGGCGCGTGTAGTTTAAAGATAAGCTACGGACGCGGAGTTACAATACCTGCGCAACGCCCTACGATCATGTTAGATCCGGACCTTTTGAATTCCTAACTACTACAAACATCCATGGCACCGCCGGGACTCAAACCCGAAACCTATGGTACCGAGCGCTAGCCACTCGGCCATTCAGGCCCTTCAATGCAGATGTTAACACAGATTTTTTTTTTTCTCTTCAAAAGGTCAAATCTGCACACTCTGAAGTATATTGAAAGCGTGATAAAAATAAATTATTATCATCTTCTTTTCTTCCCTGCAAATTAATTATTAAATCACGAGACATATTTTTTTCAATGAAAGTCTCTCAAAATATTTATATTTCAAGTGCAAAATTTTTCTCATGCTTTTTTTTTTTTTTTATTTAAATTTGATTCTGGTAATTTTTGAGATTTTTATATAAAATACGATTTTCATATTCACGAGGCATCTCGTAAATTTTGCCGCATGAGCTATATCCCGCGAGTTTATCTTTGGAATATCGTAATTCATTTATAAAGTAAAATAACTTGTTACAGAAACTGTGTCGATCTGTGTAATTTATTGAAAAGTTGTCAAATTATTTAAAAATTGTAAGTAATATTTTATTAATAATGTAAAAAAAAAAGAAAGAGTAATTAAAGCGTTAAAATCTTTTAATATTATCTGTAATGCATTAATTAGTTAAAAAATATTCATTATGACTTTGAAGTCACAAACTTTCGAATATTTATGAATCATACAATTTTTAACTTTTTATTAATCTTCATAATTGAAATCAATATCAGTTATTCCGTACATTGCTTCTTTGTTCTTGATGATAAAATTTATACATTTCAAGACTAGGGTAAAATTTTGTTATTTTAAAAAGTGCAATATTTGGTCAAATCGCAAAATAGGCGCCGTAGGGATTTGGCGACTTTTTTTTGTGACACCAACTGAGTGATAAGTCGCCAAATGTGGATTTCTAAGATTGTTTCCAATTAATTTCATTTATAATTTCAACCCTTTTCTTGACGCACATTGAGAAAAGTTTTTTTTTTCTCCAAATCCTAGGGGCCCCTATTCTATGATTTTTCCCAGTATTTTTTTAATAATTTGTGGTACATTATTCCACAAGTATATAAACGACACTCCTTCACACTAAGTAAGAATGTCTCTAAATTATCACATTTTATAAAGTTATACACCAAGAAGATTGGGGCGTATTTGGCGATAAAAGATTTTAAATACATATCGCTATTATTCACACTTTGCCTGGAAAATAAAATTTTTTAAACGTTAAGGATTATACATAACGATATAAATTCTAATGTGAAATAATTTTATAATAAGTTTATTATAAGTTTTTAATGGATAATAATGTATTTTATAAATAATATGTATTTTATAGATAACGAGATAAATTCGAATGTAAAATAATTTAAAAATAATTAATTTATAATTTGTTAAATTTTAATTAAATTTGTTTATTGATATCTTATTGATGTTTAATACATTTTTTTCCAAATAATCGATGAGTTGATATAGTAAACTGAAAAAAGGAATTTACCAAAAATGGGTACTTATGTATTAACGCCATCGCAGCAGAAGTTGCGCTAATGCGCCAATAAAGAGCTGCCAATGCGCCAAAATAGAGACTGTTTTAAATCTATGTTAAACTCTATGTCGGCCCATTTTCCACCGAAATCCGATTGACTATTTTTTTTTAAATAAAGTGTTTTGAATTTTGAAAGTGTTTTGATTTTAAATAAAAGTGTTTTTATATATTTTATAATTTGTCACAAAAATTTTAAGTGTAGATTGGCGCCACTTAAAAACCGCCAAATCTGTAGCTGCGGTGGCGTTAACACGTAATTACCAAAAAATGCAATATAAAAATGACAATAATATAATTATTAGATAAAAAAAATCTCAATTAAATTTTATGCATTTTTAATACCTGGTTATTTATGCCTTACTGTAAAGATTTTTCAAATTTTATTTTATTCATTCGATTGAATTAAACTATGGGTTTTTTTTAGATTATAATATAAGATTAAGGACAGGACAAATCGCAAAATAGGGGCCATTTGGGATTTGGCGACTTTGTGGCACCAACTGAGAGATAAGTTGCCCAATGAGGCAGCCCGGATTTCTTGTACTGTTTGCAATTCACTTTATTCCCAATCGCAACACTTTTGCGCAGTTTTGCGAAAAGAATTTTTGACGCCAAATCCCAAGTGGCCCCTATTCTATGATGATTTTTCCCAAGAATCAAGTGTAGTATAGGGCAGCATCGATTTTGGCAACGAAATTGGTAATTTATTTTTCTTTAGAAAGAAAAAAATATTCCCCAAATATTTTGACTATTAAACAGGCTTGGCGATTAAATTTTTTGATAAAAAATCTGTGTCCCTTAATACTGTATCAGTTCTAAAATCAATTCATATTTATTTGGCGAATATTATAGTTGCATCAGTTTTAAAATAAAATACATTTTTAGGTTTACTGCATAATAATTCTTCAAGATGCGTGAGTGCATTAGTATCCATGTCGGTCAAGCTGGAGTGCAAGTGGGAAATGCCTGTTGGGAGCTCTACTGTTTGGAACATGGCATCCAACCTGACGGACAGATGCCCAGTGACAAAACTGTTGGCGGAGGAGATGATTCTTACAACACTTTTTTCAGTGAGACTGGTGCAGGAAAACATGTGCCAAGAGCCGTTTACATCGATTTGGAACCTACTGTTGTGGATGAAGTTCGAACAGGTATTATTTAATGATTATGAAACATGATTGAATAATGTTTGAAAATGTTTCTTACTTTAAGCAGCATCTTTCGGCCAAATCGCAAGATAGGAGCCGTTGGGATTTGGCGACTTTTTGTAGCGCCAACTGAGTGATAAATCTCCAAATGTGGTCACCCAGATTTCTTGTACTTTTTAAATTTGCTTCACTTAAAATCTCAATCCGTTACTTGGCGCACTTTGGAGAAAAGATTTTTTTTGACACCAAATTCCAACGGCCCCTATTCTGTGATTATACTCATCTTCCTTTTTATCTTTATGTTGCTTATTTTATTTATTTATTTATTTTATTATTATTATTATTATATTTATTTATTTATTATTCTTTTATTTATTTATTTATTTTATTAAAATTATTTTATTTATTTATTATTATTATTATTATTATTATTATCATCATTATTATTTTTTTTTTCGATAAATTTCTAATTTATGGTACATTGTTGGAGACTTGTTTATCGTGACAACTTATGAGAACTTAATAGCCAATGAAAAAGATTTTTAAATGTTTCTTCTCCCAGATTTTTAAGTGAAATCTGTTATTTGACTTTGATTTTTGCCATTTATTGACATACTTGAGTAATTCTTATTCTCTCTATCAAATTCGTTTGATCACTGGCCTAGAGCTATTTATCTTCTTCAATGAAATTTGATGCCAATAATAAGAGAAAATTAATATTCAGTCTTAAAAAAGGATTTAATTCATTTTTTTTTTTGTTATAAATGTCATATAATTGCTCCATCCTGACAACAATTTGGCTTGGCAACAAGCAGGATTGCCGTGCCATGGTATACATTGTTATGCTTCAATTATTAAAGTGAATAAAATTAAAAAGAATATATGTGACACAAAACTGTTGCTAAAAATATATTGTCAAAATTGTTACTGTCTCTAAATTGTCAATAATTGGACACCACTGCTTGGCCGAACACCTCAGCAGAATAGGTATATTGACTAGTAGCCTATACCCTATCTGCAAAACAGACTCTATGAATAAGCATCATTGACTCATCTATCCGGGCCTTTACCCTACGTTACAACATAGAGGAGATATTTAATTGTTGTATTGGAATATCAGGGATCTCATGTCCTGAGCTCACGTTTATTTCTCCTTTTATACTTCTGTTATGTATCTTTAACTTTTAGAGTTTTACTTGTATAATTTTTTAATGTTTTGATATTATCAAGTTTTAATTCTAATGATGATGTTTTTTTATGTGCTCTTAATATTTAGGTAGTGTGTTATTCTGAATTAATTGATATATTATTCTTTTGACGTAAATGTAAAAGTTCCAATTTTACCATATAGAACCACTAAATTGTCCCTATTTGTCATAAAAAGTTTCCCAAGGAAGATTATATGATTCCTATTCCTTATTTATTTTACTTTCTAGTTTACTATACTTAGCAATTCAAATATTACTATTTGCAAATAAACGAATGCAACATGATGTATTTATTTTCTCTTCCCAGGTACCTATCGCCAACTGTTCCATCCCGAACAACTTATCACTGGCAAAGAAGACGCAGCCAACAACTATGCTCGTGGACACTACACCATCGGCAAGGAACTCATCGATTTGGTGTTGACAGATGCAGGAAACTCGCCGACCAGTGCACTGGATTGCAAGGATTTCTCATCTTCCACAGCTTCGAGGTGGCACCGGCTCAGGATTCGCTTCCTTGCTCATGGAAAGATTATCTGTGGATTATGGCAAGAAGTCTAAATTGGAATTTGCCATCTATCCGGCTCCTCAGGTGACATTCAGTTGCATTTTGTTTCCCAAAGATTATTTTTACATTAACGTAAGGTAACTGATCTATAAAATTAATTTCTTTAAAAATTATGTTTTAAAACAAAAAGCTGTCTTATATTTGAGGGCAGTTAGTAATTGTATTTTATTGAAATTTATGAATTTTTTTCTGGTAGTATAAATTATTGTTTGTTTGCTATAAATCATAAAGTTACAAAAATCTACTTATGAATCGCGTAAATATACTATTTTCATGAAATGTAATGCATATATAATGAATGAAAGTGGTTACGTGCCTTTAATAATTAAATCAATTGAATCTTTCTGAAAACTTTTTCAAGTACTATGATTACTGGTATTGAATTAAATTTAAGTTTGTAATAATAGGAAAGCGTAGAAACAATACATTGTATGATTTTCAAATGTTTTTAAACATCAAAGGAAGGACAAAATCTTTAAATTTGTAAAAGATGCCATACTTTCCTTTCGTCATTTCTGTGTCAGTTTTGAAATAAATTTTTCCAATAGGTCTCAACAGCTGTCGTGGAACCCTACAACTCGATCTTGACCACGCATACTACTCTGGAGCATTCAGATTGTGCCTTTATGGTGGACAATGAAGCCATCTATGACATCAGTAGACGCAACTTGGATATTGAAAGACCCACCTACACCAATCTGAACCGCCTCATCGGACAAATCGTTTCTTCCATCACAGCATCTCTCAGATTCGACGGTGCCCTCAATGTGGATTTGACTGAATTTCAGACTAACCTGGTGCCTTATCCTAGGTAAGAGACATTATTTAAAGAACAACTTGCAATATAAAGCTAAGGGATTAATACTGAAGAATTTAAATGAATAGTTACTGGAATATCGTTAATTCAGAAATACTGTCACTTAAGTATTTACCTTATGTAACGAACTACTAAATTGTATGGTGCCTTGTCTTTGTGTTTTAAATAATACCAACCAAGCTTTTAAAATTTTATACTATAAATTATTTTTAAACATTAAGATAATTTTACATGTAGTTGATTCATTTCTGCCTCCAGTACAAACAAAACACAAAACAAAAATTTGATAATGAATATACATGTTTAAAATCTAATTATCAGCAATGAATACATTAAACTCAAGCATAGTTGCATAACACATTTTGTTTTCTTTTCTTGAATAGCAAGAATTATTCAGTAAAAAAAAAATTGGTGCGTAAATTATCCACACATTTAAAATTTGGTGCAGTGTTAAATTTGACTTTATGGAATTTTTAACGGTATTAATCTCAAGTGAAAATATAATTTTGTAGTTCATAACCATATAAAAAGCTACATCTAATTGCTGTTTTTTTAAAAGGTGCATTTTATATTTTAAATATTATAATTGTCCTTCATGAAAAAGTGCAATTATGGTGTGTTATTAATTTATGAATATTCCTATTTATACAGATTAAATATTTCAGCAGACTACCATAAAAATGTTATTTAGTTACATTAGTTTTTTAATTCATTGTTTTGCAAAACTTTTTATGTAGGATCCATTTTCCATTGGTGACCTACGCCCTGTTATATCGGCCGAGAAAGCCTACCACGAGCAACTGACTGTGGCCGAAATTACCAACGCGTGCTTTGAGCCTGCCAACCAGATGGTGAAATGCGATCCCAGGCATGGCAAGTACATGGCGTGCTGTCTGTTATACAGGGGCGACGTCGTCCCCAAAGATGTGAATGCTGCCATAGCGGCCATCAAGAGCAGAAGGACCATCCAATTTGTAGACTGGTGCCCCACTGATTTAGGTGAGCAGAGAATCAAAATCTTAATCCTAAGACTAATGTTGCAAAAACGTAGTACTACATTAACTATTTTTTTACCTGTATTTCCACATCATCAGATAAAGTTTCTTTGATAGTGAGAAAAAATAGATTTGGTCTCGTTAGATAATTTTTTACAACGATTAATTGTTCTTTTCATGCAATCATACATATTTTTTTCTACTCATTCTTGTAGATGTCAATATCAATCAAATCATTTTAAGAAGCTAGATTCTTATTTATAAAACTATAACTATATAAATATATTTGATATCGCTAGATAATTTTTACAACAATTATTCGAAATTTTTTGACAATCTCACAGATTTGTGTATGATGGTATTCTTCTAAATGTCAAGTATCATTCGAAAAATTTTATGAAGCTATATGTTCTTATTCTACCAAGCTATAACTACGCATATAAATATATTTGGTCTCGTTGGGCAATTTTTTTTTACAATGATTAATCGTTCTTTTTAGACAATCTCACATATATATATTTTTTTAAGGTACTCTTCTAGATGTCAAAATCAGTTGAAATATTTTACAAAGCCAAATTCTGCCAAACTATAACTAAAAGCATAATTATAGTTTCCATTATAGCCATTCTAATGGCATTACTCATTTAAAAATACAATGAATAGCTGATACTGTTCTTTAATAAGTATTAATTTAAATTACAAATATTGAATTTTTTTTTTTTCATCATTCTACTGAACAATGCCCTCATTCCTTAATTATTTCACTTCTCTTTATAATGCTTAATCTTTTTGGAATAAATTTAAATATATTAATTAATTAAGTAACAGGAAGTACAAGGATCCTATTCTTCAGGAACTTTGAAAATAGATTATCTTTGCCTTTTTTTAGTATTTTTTAATTTTTGAATGGAATCTCATTATAAAAAAGAAAAACAAATTCAAATGTTTACATTTTATATATAAATTTGAATTGCTTTATTTCTTGCTTTTAAGCCTTATGTTGCATTCAATTCCATTATCAGTTGTAAATTTTACTTTGAATAGATTATGATAATGACATGATAAAAATATTGTATGGAATTGGTATTGGCTATCGTCATGTGACATACAGTTTGGAAAATGCAATTTTAGTTTTTATTATTATTTTTTTTAACTTGAAAAGTTTTTTATTTTTGTATTGAACGTATAGAATAATTTTCAATCCAACATCTGGATATTAATTTAAAAAAAAAAATATATTTATTATTATTTTTTTAATTTTTATTTCAACCAAAAATAAACAACTTGATGATTCGAATTAAAAAAATTGAAAACTAATTATTAATTTACTATATATATACACAACATTTTTACCCTCATTTAATTAAAAAAATGTCGATTTGACATCTAGATAAATTAGAAAAATAAATAGCCAAGTTTTTTATAAGCTTGCCGTTAAATTATGAATTATAGTGTAAGTTTAATAAAAAGCAAAAACAGAATATAATGTTAAAAAATTTTGAAATGCTTTTTTTAATTAACTTATGCTTTTATTTTTTTAATTTTTAGTTAATTATTTACTTCTTTAACGAAAAGAATTGATGACATAATACTAGCACGTTTAATCTAGAAAAATTATCCGAATGTTTCACAGGAAATATGAACATTTCAAGTTGATTGATATACTTTTATTAGAATTCCATCTTATATACTTCATAATTATTATTCCATAAAAACATTCGGCGTGTTTCTCAAACAAGGTTATTTATGTTCGATTGTATTTAAATAATGGGGAAAATAAAAGATGTAATCAATGTTGGAATGTTTATAATCATGTATATGTAAATATTTTCGTCATGATTTATAGTACTCTTAAATTTTAAACAACAGCAGCTGTGGAAGGAGGACGAAAAATAAATATCCATTCATCAGTTAAATAAACAGATGTATGTTTCCCATTCTTTGTGTTTACTTTGATGCACTTGATTTTTAAATTGTTGAATAAGAATAATCAGCAGCAAATAGCCTATAATTATTTATGCAAAATTATAATTTTAAATCTGTATGCTTTTTATTTGCTATTTTATACAGCGTGGATTTATGTATTATACATTCATCAGAGAAGTCTTCGAAAAACTAATATGCACTGCATTAAATCAGAGGTGTCTTCGAAAATAGAACTGTAAAAATTGTCTTATTTTCTCTATTGCATTATGAATAGCCATTTATATTGTGCAAATGCATATGTTTGTTCTTGTAGTTTGTTCGTTCATGTAGCTTGTTCATTCTTGTAGTTTTTTTCTTGTAGCTTGTTCGTTCTTGTAGCTTGTTTGTTCTTGTTCTTGAGATAATGTAGTCGAAATTATATTCCTTCAATTCTAGTAGGATGCGTATTTTTAATCAAATCGAACAAATTGTCTTAAGGTTACCCAAACAAGATGGATGTTAATTTATACACGAAAGCCTTTTGAGGAAACTCGATGGCTAAAGTGTATATGTCTTGTATCACCAACAGAAGATTTCACTATTTGATCTCACGCAACATATAGACAATTGTGTAATTCAAACAATTATCTTTAGATATAGATTTCACTATTTGATCTCACGCAACATATAGAAAATTGTGTAATTCAAACAATTATCTTTAAATATATCTAAAGATAATTGTTTGAATTACACAATTTTCTATATGTTGCGTGAGATCAAATAGTGAAATCTTCTGTTGGTGATACAAGACATATACACTTTAGCCATCGAGTTTCCTCCAAAGGCTTTCGTGTATAAATTAACATCCATCTTGTTTGGGTAACCTTAAGACAATTTGTTGACATTAGGTATCTATTACGGCATTAAAAGCTCTTGGGAACTAGGAAATCCAAAATTTAATATGTAAACAGCTTCCATCGTCACTTAGTAGGTAGGTAAAAGTAGTTGGTAGAAATTTCCACGGTTTACTCCTATACAACTTGTAAAAGGTTTGGTTTGTCACTCTACGGTTATTTTGTACACACTTTGGGCTAATTAGACAGAGACCTATAATTTAAAGTGGATCTGACTCACAAACATCAATGCTAGCGCCAGAATTCGAACCTGGAGCCTGTGGTATTTAAGGTCAGAACGGTAGTCAATTGGCCATCAGGCCGCATTTGTAAAAGGAGAATTGTTCTCTTGAAAGCCCACCAGAAAGATATCACTTACCCCCTTTATCCGCCATTGGGCTGTTCACTGAGTACATAAACAAGTCCTTGATGTATACAAAAGTCTGTACAGAAAGATTTTTATGCATTTATTTTGTATACTTTGCTGAATAACCACTATTGGTAATTGGAATATTTCTTTTTATTTTAGGTTGGCATCAATTATCAGCCACCGACCGTAGTCCCTGGTGGAGATCTCGCCAAAGTCCAAAGAGCCGTGTGCATGCTCGCCAACACCACAGCCATCGCCGAAGCATGGTCCAGATTGGATCACAAGTTCGACTTGATGTACGCCAAGAGAGCCTTTTTGTGCACTGGTACGTTGGCGAAGGAATGGAAGAAGGAGAATTCTCGGAAGCCAGAGAGGACTTGGCAGCTCTCGAAAAGGATTACGAAGAAGTTGGGCTCGATTCCACTGAAGGCGCTGAAGAAGAAGGAGAAGAAGAGTATTAACCACCTACACTGTTACACGTCTATGCAATGTTTAAACTTAAAAACTCTTTTTGAACTTGAAGATTTTTAAATTTATAAGCATAATCCTAGTTGCTATAGCTTCATTGTATATGGATTTTGATTCATGGAATTTAAAAAATTGTTGACACTGCTGATTAGCGACTCGAGGAACATTGTTTATATTTGGTCAGTTTTGGAGTGATGGATATTCAATAGTTTGCAGTGTGGGGTTTTTGATTATGCTTTCATATTAATTGTTGTAAATTGGTCAATAAAGAATAATTCTTACATTTATTTATTACTTGAAATTTTTTACAGATTTTGAAATATTTTATTTATTTATTATTATTAGTATTTTTTACCTTTGTTATTGTTTTTCCTTGATACTTTCTTCAAAACTAATCTAACAGCATTAAAAGTTTTTTTTTTAAATTCATCATTCATTAGATTCATGATTCAATGAATGAAGAAGGATTCCACAAGTTACATTAAAATTCTAAATTCTTTTTAAAAATTTCACTCATCCAAAAAAAGAATTTTAAGATTCAATTTACAAATAAATGATAGCAATAAAAATGAATTTTTAAACTTTCTCTTTTAGTATTTAAAGTTCCCAATAGATAGCGCCACGAACCAAAAGAGTGTTTTAATACAATTTTGCTTATTTACAAGACAAAAATAAAAAATACTAATAATCCTATTTTTCTTATAAAAAATTTTCACTTGAGGAATATAAATTTGTATATATAAGAAATAAAGCGTATATAGAAAGATAAACATAAATGTTTATGTTCTTGAATGTTTATATTTCTCAAATAACATTTGAGTATTCTAGAAATTTTATTTTCTCAATTGTATTTATTCGAATTTTATTACTCAAATCAACATTTGAGGAATATTCCTCAATTTAATATATGAGAAATATAAAAAATTAGTTAAAATACATTTCGACAATTACAGCACAGAAATAAAAACACGAATTTGTTAATACACTTCATGCAAATAGTTATTATTTAAAAAATAATACTATTTCTTTATAAGCAAAAAATTTTGGTAAAATTATTTAAAAATATTCTGTAATTTTTACAAAATTTTTGCTTATAAAGTTAAAATCTAGAAATAGTAATTTTTTAAATTTTGGTAAAAATTACAGTGCTAATTTTAAAATATACAGAAACAAGGACAAAAATATTTTAGAAGAGACAATGAATAAAATTTTATGTGAAAATTGCATTTCGAAATCTAATATTAAAATAGTAGTCTCTTTATCAACATATTCAAAATACTATATCAGCATACAATAATTACACGTGAAATAATAAAATATCGATTAAAAAAATCCGTTAAAAAAAATTTGAACGAAGCCTTTGTTTTAAGATATGGTATATTGATTCAGCAAGGTGCCGAGAATCGAAAAAAAATTGAGAACCACTGTCCTATTTAAAAAAAAAAAAAATTTTAAGTATGATTCAACCGTTGTATATGCATATATTAAAGTTTGATTAAACCTTTGTGTATATATATGTATAACTACAAAAAGCTTAATCAAACATTAAAAAAAAAAAAAAAAAAAAAAAAAATAAATAAATAAAAATAGAGCTGTGGTTCTCAATATTTTTTGATTCTCGGCAGAATAAAACAAATAATAAAAATAACAACAAATAAAATTCATAAAAATAACAGATTTTTTAATGAAACAAACTAATATATATATACTGACTCATGTTCTTTTTTAGAAGGACCGAGGGGCTCAATATCAAATTCTAACAAGAAAATTTTGCGAAATATAAATATACTTAGAGTAAATTATAAGATTAAATAAAATTAACAAAGGCACCAAAAATAAAATATACAAATTAAATACATTCCACTAATTATAATAAATAGGATTGATAAACTGGGGCTTTATAGCCGAATGGCTGACGCTCGGTGCCACAGGTTTCGGGTTCGAGTCCTGTGTGGATGCTTGCAGTGGTTCGGAATCCACTTTAAGCCGTACGTCCCAGTCTAATAGGATCATAGAACGTAGAGGGGGTAGTGCTACTAGCGTCCGTAGCATATCTTCAAGCTACATGTGCCCCTGGGTAGTGCTAAATGAGTAAAATGAGTAACAGCAGTGCAGCCCTTGCTTATGGCATAAAGATTAACTGTCTCTTGTATTGACAGCTACAGTAGAGCAACGACAGGATGGATAAACTTTAGATCACCTCACATTTTCTCATATATGGCAACAAATTTCACACAGCCACGCTCGTTTTTCTTCAAATTGATAAAATTTACATAAAAATAAATAGTATAAATTCATAATAATTTATAATAATAAATGATAAATTCGTAAGATACTGAATGATTTTTATTATTATCGATTAATCATTACTCCGTGTTTTTGGATAAAAACGTCGAGTTTTGTTTCTAGTTTTCCTCAAGTAAATCAAATTTCTGAACATCCCATCACAATGAATTGAAAATACGAACATTTTGTCATATTTTACAGTGTGCCTTTAATGAAACCCAGCGGCCTGATGGCCAAGTGGCTGGCGCTCCGGCCTTTGGTACCACAGGCTTCAGGTTCGAATCCCGGCTGTGGCATGGGTTATTGTACCACAGGCTTCAGGTTCGAATCCCGGCTGTGGCATGGGATATTGTTAGTGGTTCGGAATCCACTTTAAACTGTAGGTCCCTGTCTGTTTAACACTCATGTGCACAAAATGACCATATAAAGGCAGGCCAAACTTTAATGAAAACCATGACCAAACCATGCTCTCAGTTTGGCAGCTTCTGGTATAAAATGTTTCAAACAGAGTACATTACCCGCATATAGAATAAATAACGTTTTTTTTTATTAATTTCGATTTTTATTATTATCGATTCTCTAATAATTATATTTCGATTAGTATTGACACAGAGCCCATAAGTTAGGAGTATTGTTCATTTCTCAGAAAATGTAAGACATTTGTTGTTGTATCTTATCCCACTTGGTAGACAGTCCAAGAAACCATGTGGAGAAACTAGACCAAGTCCAAGAAACCATGTGGACTCATGGAAGGAAGGAAAGGGAGGGCAGCATCTGTTGTGAGGGGAGCACCCGTAGGTAGAAGTCTGACTTGGCTTTGTGTCGCTGAAGAAGGAAGTCAGTGGCTTCAGGTAGGACATTTCTAGAGGAACTACCCCTCACTTGTCTATCATATAGAAGAAAACCGGAAAAACTCTCACCAGGCAGTCTGACTCACAAGGTACGACAGTGAACATCCCAAACGCCATCGGATCTCCTTGTTTTTTGAAACAGTGTCTACAACAAAGTCGCCAGCGGATGGAACCTACACTCTAATGCATACCTAATGTCACTGAGCCGCGAGTAGGGCTACCAATACGTTATTATAGTTTTCAAAATGTACATTACTTTTCCCTATATAGCAGCGATATAGTCAACTCAGTGTGTCTGGCTCTCGGTGCCACAGGTTTCGAGTTCGAGTTCGGGCTGCGCCATACATGTTTGTAGTGATTCAGAATCCACTTTAAGCCGTAGATCCTGGTCTAATATGAATATATACTATAGGTATGTCGAACAACCTTGCCCCATAAAAAAGAAAACGTCTCCTGTCTCGAAATATGCCAGTAGTACATGATGCTGTTATTCCAATAATAATGATGATGAGAAGAAGGAAAGGGTTATAGTATAATATGATAAACGACTATAGAAGTAACTGTAACTTATTGTCGTGTCTAATATACTTGTGTCTGTAATATCTTACAATGCCTATTAACTTGCATGCTTCTTTAAAAAAGTTTTTTTTTTTTGTTTTATAAGTCAGTCAATCTTTAAAGTTCCTCTAAGACTTACGGACTTTTTGTATAACCTTACAAAAACTTACTTTTTTACTTTTTTATGGGGTAGGGTTGTATATCATATTAGACTGGGAACTACGGCTTAAAGTGGATTCGAACCACTACAAACATCCTTGGCACCATCGGAACTCGAACCATGCGGCAGAATTTCTACAGAATTACTGAAAAATGTCCTTCAATTTCACCTGAAATTGTTTGGCAACTGCTTAGATCAAAATTACGTGGCCATTCCACCACATGAAATTTTCTTGTAAATAAATATATATATATATATATATATATACACTGAAGTGACAAAAGTCATGGGATACTGCCTCTTAATATCGTGTCGACCCTCCTTTCGCCCGGCGAAGTGCAGCAACTCGACGTGGCATGGACTCAACAAGTCGTTGGAAGTCTTCTGCAGGAATATTGAGCCATGCTGTCTCTGATAGACGTCCATAATTGTGAAAGCGTTGATGGTGCAGAATTTTGGGCACGAACAGACCTCTCGATGATGTCCCATAAATGCTCGATGGGATTCATGTCGGGCGATCTAGGTGGCCAGATCATTCGTTGGAATTGTCCAGAATGTTCGTCAAACCAATCGCGAACAGTTGTGGCCCGGTGACATGGCGCATTGTCATCCATAAAAATCCCATCGTTGTTTGGGTACATGAAGTCCATGAATGGCTGCAAATGATCTCCAAGTAGCTGAACATAAGCATTTACAGTCAATGTTCGGTCCAGTCGCACCAGAGGACCAAGTCCATGCCATGAAAAAACATCCCACACCATTACGGAGCCACCACCAGCTTGAACAGTGCTTTGCTGACAGTTTGGGTCCATGGCTTCGTGGGGTCTGCGCCACACTCGAACCCTACTATCAGCTCTAACCAACTGAAATCGTGACTCATCGGACCAGGCCATGGTTTTCCATTCATCTAGGGACCAACCGATATGCTCACGTGCCCACGAGAGTCGCTGCAAGCGATGTCGTTCTGTCAGTAAAGGCACTCGAGTCGGTCTTCTGCTGGAATAGCCCAAGAAAGCCAAATTTCTCCATCACAGTTCTAACAGACAAGTCCCTTGTACGTCCCACATTGATTTCTGCGGTTATTTGACGCAGTGTTGCTTGTCTGTTAGAATTTACGACTCTGCAGACGTCGCCGGTCTCGGTCGTTAAGTGCAGGCGGTCGACCACTGCGCTGTCCATGGTGGGATGTTATGCCTGAAATTTCATACTCTCGGCACACTCTTGACACAGTGGATCTGGGAATGTTGAATTCCCTAACGATTTTCGAAATGGCATGACCCATGCGTCTAGCTCAACTAACATTCCGCGTTCAAAGTCTGTTAATTCCCGTCGTGCGGTCATCATCACGTCAAAACCTCTTCACATGAATAACTTGAACAGAAATGAAAGCTGTGCGAAAGCACTGCGCATTTATACCTGTTCTACGCGATGCTACTGCCATCTGAAAATTTGCATATTGCTATCCCATGACTTTTTGTCACTTCAGTGTATATATATATATATATATATATATATACAGAGAGGGAGAGAAAGAAATTCAGGTTTCCCTTCTCAAAAGGATGATAAATAAGCCCCAAACATATTGGAATCATGTCTTATTTGCAGACGAAAACAAATTAACATTTTTTTTGTTTCACTGGATGTATAATTTATATGAAAGGGCAAAAAATGAGAAATTTATTTCAAAAAACATTAAAGCACGGCTGGAATTGTCCTTGTATGGTGTATGTGGGGGGACATGTCAGCATCAGGGCTAGGACTAGGTAATTTAATGGCATAAGGAATCATGCTCTAATTTAAATATGTTAAAAAACAAGTAATATAAAACTCAAAAAAAAAAAATAATTTAAAGGCAATTCCTAATGCAGAAAGTCCATTTTTATAAATAAAGTTGAAATTTTCCTCTTACATCTTGCACCATCTATTGGTAGATCATGCAACTTAAACTAAAAACAAAAACTAAAATTAATTCATTTAATTTAATTAATTAATTACTATTTGAAAAAACTGTATTAACATCAATGTGCCATCCACTACAAGTTTAAAAAATGTATTTTGAACTTGAGTGGTGGAATAAAAATATTTTAATAATGATTAAAAATTTGAACAAGATACATAAATAGATATAGGGAGAGTGTGAACTAATAGTAGGAATTAAAAAAAAATAAAATATTTCAAAATGGGACATTTCCCTTTTCTATGAACTATCTCAATAATAAGATATATTTATAATTATCATCCAAAAATGTTGGTATTGGAAACAACTTTCTTTTTTTATCAATATAATGATCCCAAGTGCACGACTCTCAATATTCTCCGTTGGTGTCCCTAGAATTGTCTACAATTTTTAAAATGCACTTTTAGACACCAGATTTAAACAATTTGAACACAATCGGAGAGATCTGGAGATTAAAGAATGACGACATAACTTTAAAACGAAAAACCAAACTAAAAACAATAATGCAAAAATAACAATAATAAATAAATAAATAACGAAGTATTCTATGCCAAGACATTTAAAAGCTGTTGAGGATGCTGTATGTATAATATAATGTACTAATTGACAAAAATACTATAACATAGATTTTTCTACGTATATGAAAACCTTAATGAGGTAACTTTTTGATTATTTTTAAAAAAAATATATATTATGTTTTTAAAATATTTAATGTAGTTTTATTAAGAAAAAGCCATAGATAACATATAAAAAAAAATTCATTCAGAAATATTAATTTTTAATGAATACAGCACATTTCACTAAATCTTGTGTGAATGAAAACTTTTAGGAGCCTCTAGATAAAGAAATGGCATATATATATATATATATATATGTATATAATGCTAAGTATTATTCTAAGTGCTATTCAAAGTTTGAGTATGTGTCCACCTATACATGCTATAATTTACCAAAATGGCATGGATACTTGTAATATAAAGCCTACTATATGTCTGCTGAAAAAAAAAAAAAAAAAAATTTCAAATTGTATCAATATTCATTAAGAAATTACCCAATTAGTTTTTACGCCAGTTTAGTGAGTTTTTGTTGTTGCCATTATTTTTTACTTTGTTAAACTGTTCATAGACAGGCTGCTAAAAAATCAATAAAAAAAACTTATATTTAAAAACAATGATTGAATTTCATAAAGATGGATTAATTTATAAGAAATTCCCTAAAGAAAGTTTTATGTATTCTTACAATATTAATTTCTATGGAAAATAACGAATGAAATACAATTTAATATTTAAGCAGGCAACAGTTCAAGCAATTTCAATATATTGTTATGTTTAAATTTATCCTAACATAAACATTATTTTAAAAATGATATAATAATTAATACCTATATAAACAACAATCAAGAAATTAAGATGCCTTTTTTTTCATAAATACATACACATTTTTTATTAATATACCAGTATTAAAGTAAACACATTAAAATAAAATTTATTACTTTAAAACTTTTATTTTATGTTTAAAAACTTTTAGAACTCACATAACTTTAGTGAATATTTAACTATTAATCACAGCAAACTTAAAAATTATTTTTAGAAACTATTTTAAAATTTTGATGTATTTAATTAGCATTAAAAAAATATCTAAATATTCTTTTATACCAATCACAAAAATTGTAAATTTAATTTTAATGAAATTTATATCATTTTAAAAACATTTGCACGTTCAATGCTTTTTTTTTTCTTTCTTGCTCCTTTAAGCAAAAAACTAGCTTTTATTTATTTAAATTATATTGTAATAATTTTTTTATTTTTGAAATATATTCCATAAAATCTATAATAAAAGATAAAAAATATCACAATGAAACGAATTTGTAAAGAAATTATTAATATTTGCCTAATAACTTAAAAATTATATATACATCTTAGAAGCATTTGATTTAAGAATGCAAAAATCAATTAATTTTTTAACTCACCATATACAAATATAATTTAATTATTGATATTCATTTAAATTATTTTTAATACATAATTTATTATTCAAAATACTAGTTTCAGAATATTCAAATTGAAAATTAAATTAGATAGTACCATCTTCTAAAAAAAAAATATCCCAATACATCGTTCTTCTTTATTTTATAGTTGCATTTTTACGCTGTTCAAATTGGTAAGTATGAATGTAGTTACTGTAATTCAATAAAGACAATTTTAGTATTTTGAATTTTTTGACACAAATATTTTGATATTTTTAATAATAAGAAAATGTTCATAAAACATAACTTAAAGCATATATAATAATAATGTTTGTTTTCTCAATTTACAAAACATTTTTGATATTTTTAATAATAAGAAAATGTTCATAAAACATAACTTAAAGCATATATAATAATAATGTTTGTTTTCTCAGTTTTTTACAAAAACTATTTTAAAGCAAACTGCATGAATTTAGTGTATGCAATCTTTTACTAATTTGACCTTCAAGAAAGGACATTGCTGTGCAATAGATCATATTCTTTTTTACAGAAATAATTATGTCTATCAGCTAATTTTTTTTCTATTATACAAAATTTTTATTAATCATTAAAAATTTTTAATTATTGCCAAAGTATACAACTAAAAATCAAAAATTATTTAAAATACAATTCTATTATCTTATTTATAGCTAATAAATTTTCCAGTCTCTAAAAATGTAAGAGATAAATCAATAAAAATTTGTTAAACGTTAAAAATAAAAATAATAATAATAAAAAAACTTTAAAAATTATTATTAAGACAAAAACGCATTTTTTTTTCAAAACTTTAAATAGTTTCATTCCTCATATAATTTATGATTATTATATTTCTTATTAGCTTAAAAATATTATGCATCTTATAAATATTTTTTGAAATTTCGGACAGTAAAGTAAACAACCATTAAAATCTATAAAATCATTATAAAATATACTATTTTCAAGGATATAATATTTTTTTAATTTACCTTTCAAAGGTTAAAATTTTATAAGAGATCAAAGCCTAAAGATATAAAAGAACTAAGATAACTTGAAGATATAATAATTAATATGCACAAATTTTAGAAAATATTCTATGTTAGAATCTATGTTCAAAATAAATCAAAAACTGAATACCATAGCATCAATCATAAAAAAAAAAAAAGTCAAAAGAGGTATGAAAACATTTTATTTAGCTAAAACTAACCAAATTAACATCACAATGATAAGAAAAAGAACAAAAAAAGAAATACAATGAATTAAAAATCATAGGGAAATACAATATGTTATACAATGAATTTAAATAACAAGAAATACAATATGTTATACAATGAATTTAAATAACAAGAAATACAACGTGTTAGTATTTTTATTTCTCCAATAGTTGCAATTATTTTATCCAAGAAGAAAAATATTACAATAACAAACAAATTATAAAAAACTTAACGAAAAGCACACAATATAGTAATTATTTCAATTTGAATAATAAACATTATAAATTGATAAAAAACTTTTACTTAGATGTTAATTTCATAGAAAATGGTGTATAGCATAGATATTTGTAAATCATATAAATTTTCAAGAAAAACCTCTTCAAATTCATAAAAAAAAAAAACCATTATATTTTTTAATTAAATGTAAAGAAAACATTTCATGGTTTATTAAATTTAGACTATTACAATAAATAAAAAAGGAGAAAAAGTTCATTTGTTTTATTTTAAAAAATTTCAGAAATGAAAGTTTAAAAACTATTGCATGCAAATGGTTTATTTCCTAATTTTGTGACATGCATGTCACAGAATTAAAAGAAAAGCACACATTTGCATATCTGAAACCTAATAATATAAAATGTACTATCAACATCTTAAACATGTTTGTATATGCAAATACTTTATATGCAAATTTTTTAAAATTCATAAAACCTATAGTCACCATACAGATGTACCAATAAAAGCATTTCATGAAAAAACAGCTTTAAATTTCTTACAATTTAACAAAGAAAAGAACATCCGAGGTCAAGATATTTTTCGACAATAAGAAAAAAATTTAAGCAAATAAAAACTTTGAGCTAGAGGAGATTTACATAATACTTTTATAAACAAAAAATTTAAAAAATTTTTTTGGCATGTATGAACTGTCATTTATGATAAATGCAACAGCAAAAGGATTTTTTGCTTTCATGTAGAAAATCAATCTTAAAATAGTTCAATTATAAAAATCTTGAATTAAAATATTTCAGAAATGAAAATTTAACACTATTACATGCAAATGGTTTATTTCCCTAATTTTGTGACATGCATGCCACAGAACTAAAAGAAAAGCCCACATTTGCATTTCTGATATCTAATAAAGTAAAAATATACTATCAACATTTTAAACATGTTTATATATGAAAATTTTTGAAATTCATAAAATCCTATTGTCCCCATACAGATGTACCAATAAAAGTATTTCATGAAAAACAGCTTTAAATTTCTTACAAATTAACAAAGAAAAGAACATCAGAGGTCAAGATATTTTTCGACAATAAAAAACATTTGAGCAAATAAAAACTTTGAACTAGAGGAGTTTTACATAATACTTTTATAAACCAAAATTTAAAAAATATGTTTGTATGTATGAACTGTCATTCATGATTAATGCAACAGCAAAGGATTTTTGCTTTCACAATCAATCTTAAAACAGTTCAATTATGAAATTTTGAATTGAAAACATAAAATAAAAATGACATAAAAACCCAATGACATAATGACATGACAAAGTAATATATAATAAAAGAATGAAATTGATGTGTATAATGTTATAAAACATTTTAACTTTTATTTTTGTAAATTCACGTTGGCTAAATTGGCAGCCACAGCTAGAAGATTGTAAACATTATCATCAGGTTCATCTAAAAATAAAAAATACAGTTATTTAAACTATTTGATTTTTGTCGTGATAAAAATAGCAAATATACATATTCCTACAAATTAATAGTTTCTATTTACAATCTCTAATCTTCAAACTTTGGAAAATAAAATGATTTCCAAATACTTAATCTTTTTTAGATATTAGACAACTTTCATTTATACTCAGGATAAATACTATATTCTTTATAATTCAAATTTTTAATAAATTCAAAAATGTCTTTACATTTAAGCATTAGAAAATAATTAGATATTAGTCAAGTTTTTAAGATAAAAATAATAATAATAATACTTTTATTTCATAAATAACATTAATTATTTGAAAAATACAAAGATGAACAATAATTGTAAAAAATGTATTTAGAACTTTTTTATGAAAAATTTCAGAAAAATCAGTGGGTAATATACTATTAATTATAATTATTATAAAATGCATTCTTCAAGAATATTTGGTTGTTAATTGTAATTAAAATAGTCATAAATTAAATGAAATATAAATAAATTTTTGAAAAATTGTAATTTTATATACCTGTTGCAATAGGAACTTCATCATTTTGAAAATTTCCCTGTCGAGGGAAGATTTCATTTTCCAAATTAGGATTCACATTTTGTCCAACATCCAAGGTGCATGGTCCATATACATTAGGAAATGGTGCAGAGAAAGACTGGTTTATTGCTAAAATAAAGTGAGTTTATTAGGATTCTGGTGCCAGTAATTTATTATAAAATGCATTCTTCAAGAATATTTGGTTGTTAATTGTAATTAAAATAGTCATAAATTAAATGAAATATAAATATATTTTTAAAAAATTGTAATTTTATATACCTGTTGCATTAGGAACTTCATCATTTTGAAAATTTCCCCTGTCGAGGGAAGACTTCATTTTCCAAATTAGGATTCACATTTTGTCCAACATCCAAGGTGCATGGTCCATATACATTAGGAACTGGTGCAGAGAAAGACTGGTTTATAGCTAAAATAAAGTGAGTTTATTAGGATTCTGGTGCCAGTAAATTATTATAAAATGCATTCTTTAAGAATATTTGGTTATTAATTGTAATTAAAATAGTCATAAATTAAATGAAATATAAATATATTTTTAAAAAATTGTAATTTTATATACCTGTTGCAATAGGAACGTCATCATTTTGAAAATTTCCCTGTCGAGGGAAGACTTCATTTTCCAAATTAGGATTCATATTTTGTCCAACATCCAAGGTGCATGGTCCATATACATTAGGAACTGGTGCAGAGAAAGACTGGTTTATAGCTAAAATAAAGTGAGTTTATTAGGATTCTGGTGCCAGTAAATTATTATAAAATGCATTCTTCAAGAATATTTGGTTGTTAATTGTAATTAAAATAGTCATAAATTAAATGAACTATAAATATATTTTAAAAAAAATTGTAATTTTATATACCTGTTGCATTAGGAACTTCATCATTTTGAAAATTTCTCTGTCGAGGGAAGACTTCATTTTCCAAATTAGGATTCACATTTTGTCCAACATCCAAGGTGCATGGTCCATATACATTAGGAACTGGTGCAGAGAAAGACTGGTTTACAGCTAAAATAAAGTGAGTTTATTAGGATTCTGGTGCCAGTAAAAATAATAATTATTTGAAAACATAAAATACTAGTGTAAGCAAAATGTTTTGACATGTTTAAAAAAAAAATATTTTCTAAAAAAAAAAAAAAAAAAGCAGCACATAATTATAAATGATTTGTAATATATAAAAAGAAAAGATTCCAAATATTATTTTCCATAGATGCTGCATTTTTTTTTTTTTTTTTTTTAATCCAAAGAAATCAACTGGGCATATATATCCAAGTTAAGGATATTTAGTACCAGAAAAAAATATTTCTAAAATTAGTATAATACAAAACAAAGATGATGGATTAAAGAACCAAATTTTAAATATTGTAATTACTTGTTGAGAAAGACAGCCATTTAATAAAGAACATGACAAGAATTGGAATATAGTCTTTATAACTACTACATGTATAAACGAAGGTATTCTATATGAAAATAGTTAAATTTCAAAAATTAAACCTATTTAAATATTACAAACTGTTTGTCTACTTTTGTATTTTGTTAAAAATACTCCTTTTGAAACATATCAAGATTTTTGCAGTCACACTATATGAATAACAATACTTGCAAAAATAGTGTTATGAATTAAATTTCTTAATCTTGAATATATAAATCAATAGGTAATATGTGTAAAATATATAACACAAAAAGATTCTAATTTTATTGAAGATGTATAAAGTATATAAATTATTTTCTGCATTTTATAAAAATTAATATGGTATAAGAAATTAATATTGTTTAAAAATGAATTGTTTATTAGTAACTTAGAAGAGATGAAAACCTGCACATAAATTGAAATTAAGTAATTATTGTTTCATTTAAAATCTAAAAAAAAAAAAAAAAGCACATTAACACACATACAGATAAATCTATATCTACCTATTTATCTATCTCTTTCTCTCTCTCTATATATATACTACATATAAATATATAAACACATATATATAGTACACAAAATTAAACAATTGACAAGACTGAATTAGAAACATGACTATTTTGCATGACAAAATGACAGACTATGATGATTACCATGGCAAATTATTGCATGACTGTTTTGAATGACAAAAATTACTATTGATATTGGCTAAGCGTAAATTATATACCAATGTAAAAATCCTAAATTGTGTCACATCCTAAACTTTCAAAAAAGAAAGAAAAAATGTGCATAAGCTGCAATATATATATATATAAATATATACCAGTTATATTAGATAAATTAGCCAATTTAATTTTTATTTAGAACAAACACTAAATTCTAAATTAGTACACATTTGTATTTTTAATACCAAAACTTTTTTTAAAGATAAAAATCATTTAAAAATAACAAAACAATTTAAACCCCATAGAATCTTGGTAAACTTAATTCAGAAAAACCAAGTTTCTTTTAAATTAAGAAAAGTTTTATTTACTGCACTTTTTCCCGCAGATTTGAATCCACCCTATTTTAAGCTGAGGAATGTCTTTGCGTTAGAATGAATGAATATTAGAATGTTAGAGAATGAAATCTTTGCGTTTGGCAAGTAACCCTATCTAATGAGTACATTATTATGTTATAAAAATACAATATAATTGTGAACAGGAAAAAATTATACTTTTTCCCTTAGATCTTAAGATAAAGAAAATAGATGAAATAAAAGATTGAAAACAGTGAAAGTAACACATTATGTTGCATGTGACACATAGCATATTTGGTATACAAGAAACAGTAAACATATGAAATTGAATGTAATATTGTTTGTATTTAAAAATAATCTTGATTTTGATTTTAATATATTTTTGTCATTTTCTATTTGTGGCAGGATGATCTATAAATCTGTTTTTAATAACACAAGTTGGTTCAGAATCCTGAATAATTCAAATTATAAGGATTTTACAGTATTTTTTATTTAGTAGTAAACAAAAAAGCAAATATTATTCACCAGGACATTATTTCAAATATTATTCACCAGAAAATATACAGGTGAACATTTAATAGGGACTAAAAAGGTGGAGGAAATCAAATTGAGTTAAAATTCCCCCAAAATTAATACTTTTCTAACAGTGATAATTGGTGAGGAATTAGCCTGATACCAATACTGGCATAATCGTTTGGAAAGTTACTGTCAGCAGATAGAAAATGAAGTTTAAAAATTAATGAAGCTGCATTTAGAACTGAAACTGGTGATGCTCAACTACGGATTGCAATATCGGACCAAAAGTTCAATACCGGTATTCGGTATTTTTAGATCTAAATACCGGTAGTAAAAATTTTAGAAAAAGGAAGAAAACACAGGTGTTTTTTTGTTTTATTTGCCAGTTTTATTAGAGAATGTAAATATCCCCAAAAAATGCGTAACTTATAAATTTTAACAGTATATAAGAATCAAAAAAATTGAGGAACATCCTATTTATTTAAATCACAAAAAGTGTAAATAATATCACTATTCAGTCCGTGGTACTATTACAAATTTTTGAAATGTGATCTTAAAAAAACATAATGCATCAATTGTACTATCATTAAGCCTGGAACGTCAACCGGAATCAACTGATTTTTATGTTCTTTATTCTTATTTATTATTATAGAGTATTATTTATGAGTATATATAATAAATCTGAAAATTATTTTTGAACTCTTTGAAGTATGATATGCAAATACAATGTGAATAACAAACTCACCAATTTAAAAAATATCGAGATATTACAGACTTTCTTCACAACTACAATCTTGTTTTCCCAGATAAGAATTTCTAGTTTTCAAATAAGAATTCTGAATAAGAATTCACAGATAAAAATAAGAATTTCACAGATAAGAATTCTAAATTTCTAGTAAATACCGAAGAAACAGTATTTAAATTTGTGAATACCGGTATTACAAAATTGTACAAATGTCTCAAAATACCGGTATTACAAAAATTGTACAAATGGCTCAAAATACCGGTATTCGGTATCCCATATTGCAATCCCTATGCTCAACAGATATTAACATAAAAAAATATTATCAAATAAAACAATGAATTTAATGCTACTCTTTACATGAATTTAATTGATTTCTAAAAGACTTCTGATTTCATAAATTGTAAAATGCTATTGAAAATATGATGCTTATAAAATTTCACTCAAGTAGATTAATATCATAAGAGAAGGTTACACAGGCAAATATTTTATAGAAGCCAATGGAGATTTAACATAATTATTCCTGACACAAGCCCATATTAAACAAGGGTGTGTTTTATCATGTAAATGTTTATAAATTTAATTTATCGGAAAAAAAAATTAAATTAAAGACAAAAATTAAAATAAAATTTTACATACCTCTTTCAGCAAGAACTTCATTATCACTTCGTAAAGTTCGTTGATCAGTATGTTCAAAACTATGCATTGCACGTTGACCAACACCCAAGTTGTATGGTCTGCACATCTCAGGAACTTCCTTAGAGATAGACTTGTTTGTGGCTCAAAAAAAAAAAAAAAATAATTAGAATTCTCGAATTTGTAAAAATAATGATTATAAAAAATATTCATGGTAATTGAAAAGTGGCCTATTTTGATTAAAATAATAATTACAAATCGTAAACACAAAAACAGTTTTTAATATACAGAATATAAGATTTCAAAGTTTTCTTTTCTTAGTTTAATGAAATGAATTTGAAAAGCTGTATCAGAGCTTGGATGCATCCTAGACAATGTCTACAAAGCTGGCATACAGAGCAAAGATGATAACTTGACCAGATTGTAAAATGCTATACCATTTAATAGCACAAATATTTAAAGAAAATAGCAAGAAATGAATATAGTCCTCATCTCTATCAAGTATCAAAAGTGTATTCTTTGAGATAAAAAAATGCATCCAATGAGAACAAAAAATCTCTTCTGAAGTTTTTCAGTTTGTCTTTTGGTATTTTTTTATAAATATTTTTCTTTTAAAGTGGTCAAAAATATATAACCATTTTGTATAACTGATCAGATTATTATTAGAAATAGTACTATGCATTAAATTTTCAATTGTAAATCCTCAAAAAGAAATAAAAACATTTTTTAAAATTTCATTAAAGATTATTCTTTTATACTTTTACTGACAAGAAATCTGCATATTGTTTCAAAAAAATAAGTAAGGCAAATAAAAATAATTTTACAATAATATAGCATATTTACATAAAAAATAGCTAATTTTATAGATAATAAGATTTAAACAATTGTTTTAAATATTCTCGAGTTCATCATGCTAAGTTGATGTGATTATGTGATCCGCCCCCCAATATATAATAACACATTTCCGAATTTCAGTAAAATCATAAATTTCATAATTGAAGACGATAGATAGCCTAACACAATCTTTTAACTGAATTCGATATGAGTAATAATTTAACGTAATTTAAATACGGCAAAAAAAAAAAAATATATTTATATTATATGGGAGATCTTCAAAAAATATAGAATCAAAAGGAATAAATAAACCATAGGCAAAAATCTAGAAAATATAATATACCAAACAAATAATCATATAGTTCATCATGTATATTGCTCTATATTATTTAATAATGTGAGAAAAAAAAAAAGTGTTTCTAAATAATAAAGACATTAAATAAATTTTATTCTAAAATATTTATGTAAATTGTTAAGTGATTTTATTGAAAAAAATTTACATCTTGTATATATTTTTAATTAACAATGATGCCCTGTATCAAAATAATAGCATCACATTCAACACATAAATATTTATTTCATTACAGAAAATTAATAAACGGATGCAAATAAAATAAAATTTAGAATGAAAAAATTAATTTTTAACCTATACAATGGAAGATTTGAAATGGCAAAATATATATATATATATATATATTGGAGGGGGTGATCATAATCACAACAACTTAGCATGATGAACTCGAGAATATTTAAAACAATTGTTAAATCTTATTACTCACATGTTTACAAATTATTTATAAAAAAATTACATTAAATACAAGTTATGAATTACTAAGGCAAATATGAATACATGAAGATTTATGACATCACTTCCCATTCATATTTTTTTTTACCAACAATTTTTGAACTAAATAACTAAAAAGCACAATTAAAAAATTTAAATTCAGAAAAAAAAATTAATTTCAAAGTGCTATAGTTTTTAAGTTTTAGGAAACTCAAATAAGTCTTTTGCTTTATGCATAGAAAACATTATAAAGCAATTATAACTTCGTATTTGGAAGGAGTGAAATTCATTATAAACTTAGAGGTTTCATCTCTTTTTCTTGTAAATCTCCGGGATCAGTTTATATTCTTTTCTTTGGTTTGCAAATAAAAACATCTAGAGAAATGATTACGTACATACTGATAGTTCTGCTTATCATTTGATTATAAAGATAACAAATAGCTAATTCAAAAACTATAGAAAACTCCTTCAAATAGAAATCTTTTATCATCAAATGAAAGCAATATCAATTAAACTAAATGCTATTGCCAGAATCCTTAGCTTTTCTTTCTAAATGACAAGATCAATATCAGATAAGGTTTACTTACAATGTTTATATGAATAGCTTGGACATTTAATTATTCTATGAATGGTAAATGCATAGGTAGTTTAAAAACTCAATATACAGTTCAACCAATTAGCAATAATATCACAAAAATTCCAATCCAAAAACAGAAAAAAAAAATTTTAAGCATGTTTCAAATCCATATTTACAGGTTCACCACCAAAAAAATTACATTAATTAGGTTTTAATTAGAAAAATTAAACTTGTAAATGTCAACAAATACTTAAACACGCACACAATAAAATTACAAAGAAGAAAAATTTCTCCAAAGTTTCTGAGGTAAGAAAATGGTAATTCAGCAACTTTAATAAAATAATTTTAGAGTTTAAAGTAACTTTAAGATTAAAATAACTTTAAAAATTACAATTAGAATGAAACTTTATATCATCCAATGCTTTACGTGCAGCTGATTCTTGCGCTGCCATAACTGAAGAAAAAGCTCTAGCAGATCCATACTTCTTTTTCCAATGTGGAAAGTTTCCAATAGATACCTAAAAAGAATTTAGTTTTTATATATTTTAAGATTAAATTTGAAAACTGGTATTCAAATACATTATATAGAGAAAAACTGAAAATAAAGTTATAAATAAAACACAAATGAAGAAAAAAAAAAAAATCAAAACTTTATTTTAAAAAATCTCAAGATTCAACATAAAAATTAAAACAGAATGAATATATTTCTGAGCTCAACAATATTATTAAGTAGACTGTGTCATATATTGATAATTCATAAAACATTAATATTCGTATAACTTATAAAATTTAATTTATATTTTTTAAACTTATGGTCATACATAATTCATAATTTTGTTTTTATTTAAATGGGAGATAAATAAAATGTAGCAGCATAAATATAATGAAAAGAAAAAATTTTAAACTCAAATTTCATAAGATCTGGGATCTAAATAAGCATTCCTTACGCTTGAGCATAAACTATAAATTCAAAGGATCAAATTTATGGTAATATAAGAATTTATTGCAGTCTAAACAGATTTCAATAATTTTTACTGCCACTATACACTGAGTATTTCTTGCTTAAATCGATTTTCTCAAAATTTGAATTCATTTTGCTCTTAGTTTTGTAAATGTTAGTTACTTAAAATTTGCTTTTTTTTTTTTCTTTAACCTTTTGTCAAATTAGTTAAAGTTTGGTCAACCTACAAACAGCTTATTTGTAAAATAAAATACAATTTATTGCATTAATTAAAATGCAATTTATTAATTAATGCAATGCATTTTAGATTGTTATTTAATATTACCAAAAGATTTTAAGCAAATGATCAGTTTCAAACAAAAAAAAAAAGTATCAGAAATCTTGTATTGTACCAGCCTTTGCAGTACATAGATTTATTATTAAAATGAAATCATCTAAATAGATTTAATTCTGTTTACAATAATAATGAATTAAATAACATTTACTTCAAAATATCTCCATCTCAAATTTACTGAAAACCCATATGAAAATATATATATATATATATATATATTTATATAAAAATCATCAACCTTTAGATTCAATTACTAATTCAAATGCATTGGCAATGTTATGAAATATACTGCAGCATCAATATAATCTTAAAAATTATACAGAATTTGTCATTCATAACAATAGTTGAATACAGAAGTTCCTATCTGATTTAATTAAATGGAAGTATGTTTTATTTACAGTAGTTCCTAAATTTTGTAAAGATGTTAAGGAATATCTGTTGACAGACAATATCTGATTTCTCTCACAGCATATGTATCCAACGTGTGATTGTATACAATGGCATATCATTTTAATAATAAACACTGGAATTCAGCTGTATTCATTTTGAATTAAAAAAAAAAATATCTAAATGAAACAATTTCTAACATATTTCATTGATGAGTGATACATAGAATTGTAATATATGCATATTTTACAACATATAATAGAATTATTATCATTATAACATGCATAAAATTAATATAGAAAATGTAGTTTAAAAACTAAGCATTATCAACAGAATTTTTTTAGTAGTAGTAGCTTTTCAGTAGTATAATTTATTAATTAAGGATAAGAACCTACAGGGTTATAAATATACTTTCAACTGGTTGCTATCCGTCTCTCTTAAAAAACACTCAAAATGCATTTATATTTGGAGTTTGGTAGTTTTACTAAATATTTGTATACATATTAAAGAAAAAAATTCTCTTCAAACGAGACATTTAAATGCTATTTTATGTGCTTTGTTTCATAAAATAAGATTTTTTTTTAAATAGAAAATGTCATGTAACTAATTACAATGTTTTTAAAAATAAAATTTTCAGCACAAATTTTTTTTTTAAATAATTCTATTTTACATTTCAATGTATTTTATTTATTTATTAATTTTTTTTTTCCATCATTGAGATTAATCTTACTTTCAGTGAAGGCAATTTAAAAATAAAAAATAATATAACTTTTTTAAATATTTGTTTTGAAGTTTAGTTAGATGATTAATTATTTTTATTTGAATAAATGTATAAAATTAAGAAAGTAACTACAACCCAGTTTTTAAAAATATTTTACATTCACTTTAATTTTATTAGAAAAGCAACTAATTAAACCCAGATAGTTAAGATAATGCAAACAGTGCTTTTAATGGCATTAAACAAATTCTTTGTAACATTGACCCAGAAATAATACACGTTATTAAAACTTTTAAACATATTTCGAAAAAAAACTTTTTCATTAGAGAAAATATGCATGATAAAAAAGCCTTCAAATAGTTACTTAAAATTATGAAGAAAAATTTACTTACTAGTAATATATTATTTCAAGTAATGAAATAATTATTGAACTACAATATCAAAATTTAATTAATTTTATATTTAATTTAATTAAAAATTTAATACAATATAAAGCTGAAAATCATTATAATTATATAATCAATAAGCATGCATGTTTCATTAGTTTTTAAGCAATCTCAAATGGTATGATTTAACTTCCTCTACAAAAAGTATGAATTTCTAAAAAAAAATGTAGTTTTAAATATTCATTTTTCAATTAATAATTATATATTATAACTTATATTGTCACACAATTTAATGTACTTTTTATAAATAATAATTAATCTATAAGCATGTATGTTTACAATGGCATAGCTTACTAATAAATCATTTCAATAAAAAATATAACAAAAAATTTCAAAGAAATTTATTCAATAAAAATGACAAATATACAATTTACTTACTTTTGATGTATATAATAAACTACCATCTGGAGCAACAGTTGGATAAGTTACATATTGGGGAATATCAAATTGCTTATCAACACACATATTTGCCAATATCTATAAAATAGAATTTTATAAATATACATATAATCAAAGATACTAACAAATTACTAAAAAACAAAAAAAATTCTACAACTAGAAAAATAAATTTTTTTTGAGCTCAGAAATAATTGTTTTTTTTTTTGCAAAATATCAATACATTAGTCGGATTTCATTATTTCAATTAATGGTACACTAAAGGCGATAAAAGATGTTTCATTCTTTGTTACAAGTAAGCAGAGAATTACATTCAATAATTCAGTGTCATATAAGCATCACAAATTACTCCTGGATGATGCAGCGATTTCATATGAAAATGTGACTCAACACCCGAATGAAAATAAACACTTAATCATAATCAGAGCTTTTCATCTTAACAAGGCTTAAGAATTATTTTAGCATCAATTTATTGGCATATCTGCCAGCTTCTATGAATCTTCTTTATAGATTAATGGTATGAAGCATGAAGTTCATAATATAGATATTCTATAAATAAATTTTTTTTTTTTTTTACCAAAAGTTTGATAAATATTATCATTGTTTTACCCTTACTTCTAACTTTTCTTTATGTTTTATAACCTCTTTTTTTCTATTCTGTACTGATTAATAATCATAAATACTAATTCAAAAACTAATTCTAATAGTTTCAAATATTTGCTGCTTAGTCAAAGAAGTATACTTGTTTAGAGCAATCATTCCAAAATACTTTTTGTATGATGTTCATAATCAAAGCAAATCAGTTGATTTAAAGGCAATGTCATTATGCTAATATTAATATATCTTTAAAATTCAATATAAAGCTTGCAAAATAAAATATCATTTTAATCTAATGACAAATTTTAAAGAACAATAGAGATAAAAAAATATGTTCTATCCTAGATTTAAAAAAATATATTGTATTTATTTAAATAAATTTATTACTTCATTCATGGACATGTTAGAAAATAATAGTAAAATGAAAATTAACATCTTAACCAAGAGTTTATATAAACAGTGTTTGTTAATTTAATCTTGTAAAAGTAAAATATTTGAAAAATAATTTAAGCTCAACTAAAGAAAAAGCACCTAATTTTTCAATTCCTACTATTAGTTCACACTCTCCCTATATATATCTTGTTCAAATTTTCAATCGTTCATAAAATACTTTTTATTCATCCACCAAGTTCAAATATATTTTATTGAACTTGTAGTGGATGTCACTTCTTGATGTTAATGCAGTTTTTCAAATATTAATTCATTAATTAAATTTAATTAATTATTATTATTATTTTTTAGATTTAAGTTGCATGTATCTAATGATAGATGGGGCCAGGTGTAAGAGGAAGATTTCAAATTTATTTGTAAAGGACTTTTTCTGCAATATAGTGAGAAAAAAAAAAATTAGAAATTGACTTTAATTTTTTTTTTTTTTTTATATTACTTGTTTTAATATGAATAAGACTGCAGCATAAATGAGATTACTGTTACAAAAAACTTAAATTACTGTTACAAAACAAACAAGAAAGAGTTAAGAATTTAGATACATAAACATACTTGGATATAAGTATTTTGAAAGAAATCAGGCATTTTGTATGGATCAGCAACATGATTCTGGCTGAAAGAAAAATTAACATTTAAACGATCTGCTTGTTTACATTAATATTTTTATATGGTAATTTTACTGAGCATTTGCAATATTGTGTGATTTGTTATAAGAATATTCATATCCAATACACAAGTTAGATGTGTAAATATATAAAAGTTTGTTAATATACAATGATGATATATAATTTTTTATTTAATATTTCGTTGTTCTTAAGCTTTTAGAGTCTAAAATGTGAATAACAATGCAAGGTTCGCCAATAACTAATTTATCAAAAACTAGCAGATATAACTTAGCACAGACAAACTTCAAAATATATATGTTAATGCATCATAATTTTCGACCTAAAATTTTTCATCAGCATATAACCTGTAGCAGTAATTTTCAACAGGAAAAAGAAAATATCTGGTGTAATTTTTTTTCCAGATATAATTGTATATATCTGTCTCTGAATAATTTTTTGAAAATTTAAAACAGGATTCATGAAAATAAAATGTAGTAGATTTCCTCCCCTTTTATTCACTTAATAATTAGTTAACATTTCCCTTTTGTTGATTACTTGCTATTAATATTACTCAGATATGATCCAGAATGATTAGTAAATATCATTTGTTCTGTTTAATTTTATTGAAAAAAATGTATTTAAATGAAGAATAAAACTTAATTCTTTTATGAAATAAAAATTAATGAAATATAAATATGAACAAGAGTTAGTTCTAAGAATCAATTTGATCTCTCAAACCAATTAAAATTTTAAAATATTTATAAAAATATAATTAATTATCTCATTTAACCAATGAATGTTATGTTTACTACTTAGTAAAACTTTATATATATAATTCCTCAATTCAAAGTAAATATATAAAAATAATGAAACAAAATGTGAGATTGATCTAGGAAACAAAACATGCATTTAAATTCAATACCTACACCACGGATTTTTAACATTTAATTTTAGGATAGCACAATGTAAATTCTACACATTTTTCAAGATAAATGAAAGAGTTCGATTCCTGTAATAAAAACCCTCATTGTTAATTATATAATTAATTTATTTTTGTTATAAGGATAGTTTACATTCAAATCAAATTTATTTATTAATTTTCTTAATATTTAGTTTAACTTATAGTCATAGCTATCTTAATGTTCAGGGGAATCGGCATTAAAAATTTGAAAATTATCTGAAGATATTATGTGTGAAGTACATGGGCCATAAGAATTTCTACAGATCGAAGTATTTTTCTATATATATTCTGAATTCAACTTTCCCAATTATTTGAAAGACCAGAGGTTATTTCATTCCTCTTCTCTACCTTTCCCTCCTTTTCCTTTTCTCAGCCTCCTTAATCCCTGGGTCAATTTTACTTGCTTCGTATAAAATCTATGATTGCTTTAAAAATAAATAACGAATGAATGAATCCATACATATTTTCAGCTTTGAAAAAAAGAAAAAAAATATGGATTTTTGCAAATGCTCACATATTGCACATAAGTAAAATTTAAAACAAACACCGATTGCTTTTTTGTTAGAACTATACTTTTGTTGTAAGTTCTTTGGTTTTCAACACATATAAATGCTTTTCACACTTTAAAACAAATGACACTTTCTTCACATTCAAGGTACAATTTTAAATTTGCTTTTTTTTTTTTATGAGACACACTGGACACACAGATAAAGCACACTAAAATCCGTACTATTTTGCACATAATTTGTAAATTTTATGTACGAAATTTAAGTAAACATTTTTAAAATTCATTAGTCAAATGCATAATTATGAAAAACATACAATTTTATTCAATTCAAGAAAAAAATTTGTTAAAATTTTTTTTATTTTACTGAAACTTAGAGGCCCAAATAAATTTAAAACATATAAATAAATTTGCTAGTGCTAACTTTTAATGATCATAATTATATAGTTTAAAACATTATACTTTGGGATCCCCATTTTGAATATCACAAGCATTCAATTTATTTGGAGCAGCATTCTTCAGTTTAGCCAAGGCCACTTCAATCATTTTTCCAGCAACATAAGTCTCTAAAAATAAAAATGCATGAATATAAAGTAAAGATTAATATACTTAATAATTTTGAGAATTTAAATTTATTTTATTTTTTGGGGGAATTTAAAAGAAACATTGTAATAAACATATAGGTCAAATTATATATCTCCAAACACAATTTACTGATCTAGCTATGAGAAACATAAGTCCCAATACCTGTGTTGCTCAACACAACAAATCATTCACATTGATTGAATCACAAAAGTTACCCTTTTTTCCTAAGACACAAATATATGTAGACTGACAGTAAACCACATTCCTTGTTTACCAGTCCTCTACATACACGAATAAATGTTTTCCACTCCCAACTCTAGACACTACCACATATAACTGACTATGGCTAAAGCAATCCTATCTCCAATCAATTTTAGGCGTGATCACACTTGTGCTTTGTTCATAGACATAGCAAAAGCAAAGTCGTATAAGGAAGTGCAGTTTTTTGCATTCGAACGTCATGTTAAAAAGGGCAACTGGGAATGTAGATGGCTTCTCCTTCAGCACAGCCAGCTAAAATAGTCGTTTCTATACCATTCCATCTGAAGAACTTGATACAAAGTCTTGTCCCATATATCAAAGCCTTGAGGCAGAACAAGAATCAATGGAAAATTTAAAAAAAAAAGAAGCATTTTCTCCGAATCTCATATTTAGGAAGGCCCGCCTTTCCTAAAATCTCATTTAGGCCTATCAAGTTTTGAACATCCAGTGGACAATTCCTTGAATTGAATTATGATAACCTAAAGGCCCATATACATCAAGTTGCAACATTGACGACTTTTTCAGGGATACAGAAGTTGAGGATTAAACTGGGACATTTTTACTGGTAAAATAGCAATGCAAATTTTTCTTTTTATTAAACAAATTTTAGTGCTGGCATTTCAGTGGTTAGTAGGTTTAATATTATTTTTATCGGGTCTGATGTTGGTGTAAAAAATAATATCAACTACGAGAAATTCATCAGCTACAAAATGTCCTCAAATTGACATAAAACCTTTTGGGAATTTCTTAATAAATATTAATTCAATTTTAAAAGTTTTCTCAGTTGATCAAGGCTTTGTATTAGAAGTATTCTAACTATCTTTGATGAAATTTGGATGTAAATTGTGGTCGTGCATGATGCATAGCAGACACATACATAAGCTTTGAGAAATATATATGAAGACATATAATATTTGTAAATATATATATATATATATTATTTATACAGAGAACAAAAAATTTTAAAAATATAATACTACAGGAGATAAAAATAAAATAGAATGGGCAAACAATTTGTCAGGAACACAATTTAAATAATAAAGTCACAAAATAAAATATTTCGCACATGAATTTCTGTATGCCTCCTAGCCACACATTCCTTTAAAAAAAAACTATATTAACAGTAACAACAAAACTGAAAATCTTTAAACACACATACATAAATTTAAAAAAGATATATTGTCAAATTCTAAAGTAGAGCAATGAGAGAATATTAAAAAATATAGGGCAAGAAAAAAGTCATAAGCAAAATCCATAATAAAGCAGCCATAATATCTTGAAGATAGCTTTTATCAAGCAATATTTACCTCAGGACTCCATACATACAAATAATTATTTTTCTAAAAGTTAAAATCATTTTTTCCTTTCAAATATAATGCAATATTAAGTAAATTTGGATGTGATTTAAAAACTGAAATTAACGTAAAAACCAAATATATCAAGCAAGACCTCACTTAAAATATTTTTGAATAAAGTTTCTAATAATTTTTGTACATTATTATTAAATCATTAAGTTTAAATGAATTATACACATGAAAATTACTACCATTTAGTTTCGATACAATATTTGCAGCATTTTCACTTGTAAAGCAATGAACCAATATAAAATCCTTTTTTCTATCAATTTTTCTTATTACTCCAATCCCTTTTCCACAGAAAAATTCTCTAAGTGATGATCATCCCACTCCAGAGGCAGATTCCGAATATGCAATATAATCTGAAAATAAAGAATTATAAATTATTCTAAAAACAATTAATGGAAAATTATAAATCAAATTTTAAATATGCTCTTTAAAATTTCTAAATAATGATGTATATAAAAATGGTGAATTACAATTTTATCAACAAAACAGATTCTAGTAAAGTCAAAATCACATTACTTAATGTGTAAATTACTTTGATCTTTAATTGCAAGACCTTATGCAAACACAGAATTGCACAAGTTACAAAGATCATATTGATATTTCATCTGGAAAAATGCTTTCTACTAGTGTTTTGCAAAAATAATTTTATTTAATTATTATTATTCCATAAAAACAACTCATTCATTCACGAATTCTAAAATTTCATTACTTTCCAATAAATAGTTTTGGTGCCGCTAGCTCAGAAATTAGATTTAACTTATGTTGTGGGGCCTGAATGGCTAGCGCTTTGGTGCTCGGTACCACAGGTTTCGGATTCAAGTCCCGACGGTGCCATGGATGTTTGTAGTGGTTCAGAATCCACTTTAAACTGTAAGGTCCTGGTCCTAATAGGGATCGCAGAGCATTGCGGGGCATTGTTACTCCACGTCCGTATCTTCAAGTTACATGCCCCCTGGGTAATGCAAAGTGAGTAACGTCTGTGCAGTGCTTGCCTTAAGGCATCCAAGACCAAGCTGTCTAAGTGTTTATTAGCTGTATCAGAACTCCAGAACAAAACAAAAAAAAAACTTATGTTGTTGTTCTACTGCAGCTGGTAATACAGAGACAATTAATCTTTATGCCATAAGCAAAGGCTTCACCGCTGTTACTCATTTAGTCCTACCCTGAGGGCATGTGTAGCTTGAAGGTATGCTAAGGGATGCGAGTAACACTACCTCCACTACTGTCTATAATCCTATTAGCCCGAGACCTATGGTTTAAAGTGAATTCCCAACCACTACAAAAATCCATGGTACTGCTGGCACTCGAACCCAAACCTGTGGTACCGAGTGCTATCCACTCGGCCATCAGGTTCTCCTGAGGTAATTTATAGATTAACAGAATTTTTCCCGATTTATAGTTGAGAGGCATTTAAAGATCCTAATTTTTTAACAAGCAATATTAAAACTGAATATAGCTTTTCTGCTTTGCTATGAAGTATCTTTGAAAACAGATGTTTACTAAGATCTTTGAAATTCCTTTTTGATATTTTATAAAATTTTACAGTTCATTGTAAAGTCATAGACATAATATTACAGTGAATTGAGTTTTCAAAATTTTGTTTACAAAAAAAAAATTAAATAGTTATCATCTTATTTCCATATATATACCAGTTAAAACTAAGTAATAAAGCTATTTTTTTTTTTTCTAACTTCTGAATTTTTGATAAAAACATTCAGGACATATTTTTACTAAATTAAAAATTTTAAATACATAAAAAAAAAAAAAAGAAAGCATTAAAACCATCCTAATTTCTAATTTAATTAAAAAAAGTTAAGAAAACGTGTCCACAATATAAAATTCGTGAATTTTTGTCGACACTTTTACAAAAGAATCCCCACTTCAGTGAGACAATTTTCGTCATGGTCAAGTACAATTTGAATAAAAGGTTAAATCTTCTTGTTTATCCTTATTGCAGATACAAGAACTTTAGTTTCATTGGTTTGTGAACAGAATTAGAGCTCCATAGTTCAGAAATGAATCATTAGAGAAATTCAGATAACCGAATGAAGATTATTACAAATAATTAATAAATATATTAAATAGTATTATGTTTCCCCACTTTTTTTTATATATTTTGGGATGATATATGGTAGAATTTAGTTTTTGACATAACTATTTATTTTTTTTTTTTCAGATTAGTGATTCCATTATTTTATTTATCAATTCATATTATTAGTCAAGTGTCTTATATGTGATGAACAAAGTAAAGATAAAGACAAATAATAAGATTGCAATGCTGAAACACTGATTTTTCATAATCGAAAAAAAAAAAAAAAAAAAATTATATGCATCTGGGTTTGTCAATGAAAAAAAATTTTATAGTATCAGATTGGCAAGAAAGTAATTTCAGTATTCACCATTTAAGTACATATTAAAAACCGAACATACTTCCTTGTCAATCCAAAAATACAAATAAAAGCTGAAAGTAGGGATTTGTAAATGAGTGAATTGTGGTTTTTGCTGATGAAGTGCTGCAAATTATGTTGTGTATCCAATTACCTATAAATAAAACATGTTTTTTTTATGGTACTTATTTTCCTGCATAGTCACACTCATTTAAATATATGTAATAAGATAAGAAATATATTCAGATTAACTAGTTTATGTTTTTCAAAAGCTATTTCACTGCAACAATTACCCATTTTAAGAGATTCTAATTTCATTAGATTTATGAAATTTTTAGTCAGATAAGCAATTGTTGAATAAAGCTTTTTCTTTTTGAAAAATCAATTTAATTCGCTAAAAAATAGAGTATATTACTTAATGATATTGAAAGATATTCTTTTTCGTCCATTCTTCAATTCTCTAAATACACATTCCCCTTTAAAGTTCTCTCTCTATTGACTTTCAGATGCTTGTTTATATTTTGATTTTCTCAAATGCCGGTCAATTTGATTTCACGTTTGAGGTTTATGCTTCAAATTAGCTGCTTTATCTCATTACCCAATTGTCGTCGAATAGAGAAAATAAATAAAATAATAAAAATAAAAGTAGTAATAATAGTAAAATAATCGGCCTGGCCGATGTACAGCTTACCTTCTCAATTATGAGTATGTTGTAAAAGTAAAATATAAAAATTTTTTTCAAGAAAAATACTTTTTAAAAGAAATCTGTAAATCTATTGAAAACCAACACATTTTGAACTCGAAGATATTTAGTTTACGATATCATATTTTGAATTTAATGTAAGAACATATCGCACAACAACAATCTTAAGAAATAAAAAAACTAAAGAATTCGAACAATTTTATTCAAAGCTCGCGAAAGAAATTCCAAATTATTACAGATTTCAGTGAAAATGCTCAAAATTGAAAGTGGTCAAGGAGAAAAAACACACCTCCTCAAAAAAATATCCATATATTTTATGGGTAAAAATAACCAAGAAATATAAAGTCACCGCGGAAACAAAAATGCATACAAGGGTCAAAATTTCCTCTTGTCCTCCCGCTAAAGAAATTTTAGAGTTTCCCAAGGAAAACTTGACAAACGCCCAAAACAAATAGTTCTCATAAAACCTTCGTTCTGATTACAGGTTTAGCAAGCGAAATTCACCCTTTTGCAGACAAAATTCACTCATTTTCAAATTCTTAGGCATATAACTGACATCCCTTGCTGATAACTTATATAATAATTTGCCTAACATCTCAAATTCACTAATCCAACTTTTATTAGAATAAGATTTTATTAATATTAACAATAAAGTAAAAAACATCAGAGCAATTTTAGATAATTAAAAGAATAAAGCTTTTTTTTTTTCTTCTCACTTTCAACCCAATTAATATCTCTTTTAACACAGTTTGTAAACGAGCGCAGCTGGTCCAGTACGTAGCGAGATCGGAACACGCTACTGAAAATTTGTATCCATGCTTCAAAATATAGCGAAAATAATATTTTGGTTATTTTTCCCTTCATCCATTTATAAACCAATAGATGGCGCCATGAGCAAACATTTCCTCAATATTTTGAATTTCATCAAAGGAGTTTCTACTCATCTTATAATTTCTTTTTAAACATAACTTCGGTTGAACTATTATCATTTCACTCATTCTATGCAAGCCAAGATATTTTTTCATAATGAAACTATAGTTTTCAAATATTTAAAACAAAGAAATTTTGCCTTCCTATTTACAACTTCAACTGCATTACTATAAAGTATTTCTTTCTCACCCAATAGATGGCTCGTGAGCAACCTATCTTCAACATTTGGATTTGATTTAGTTTGTCACTCTACGGTTATTTTGTGCACGCTCTGGGCTAATTAGACCGGGACCTACAGTTTAACGTGGATCCTGAATCACTCACAAACATCCCTGCCACCGCCAGGTTTCGAACTTGAGCTTGTGGTACCAACGGCCAGAGCTCTAGCCAATTGGCCATCAGGCCGCCTGCTTTAAGGGAAGCAAGTTCTTGTGGTGTGTGATGATGATAAAGCTTCTCTGCCGACTTATCAGCAACTATATGCTTTAACATTATAACTTGGAAGAGACTGTCTTTTAAGAAGAATGAGTTTTGAAATTGAACCTCCTAAATAATTTTTAAAACAGCAAGAGCAGCTTTCAGAGAGGTTAAATCACGATCCGTCATAGTATCATACTGCCGGGAGAAATGTATTTCACAATTTGCTTGAAATGCTGTAAGAGCAGGACCATCTGTAGCCATGCCCGCCATAGTTAGTTGAAAAACCACTCTCTCAAATCCAAAACTTTTAACACGGGCACAAATTAAAAAAGTGTAGAACATTTACTAATAATATAAAAAATGGTCCTTACCAAAATCTATAAAAAAGCACAACGCTATAAATAAAAAAGAAAAGAAATACCAAATAGGAAATTAGCAAGCTCCCAATTGGTTGAGATAATAGCAATCAATTGCAATAATCCTATCGACAAATGGCCCAAATGTATATTAATTTATAAAAATCAAAAGTTTTAAGTAAACGTGCGCCTTACCAATGTTAATTATTTAGTTTATTGAAGAAAACAATTTTCGCTTCACATGAACAGTTGCTTTAGAACGCGGGTACTTTTGCTTGTTATTATTTGTTGCAGAACGGAGAAATGAAACAAGCCGCATTCACGTCTTGGTGTGAATGCGGCTTTACACTAAGTGCATCACGGGGACTACGATACTGCATCCACATCGTGCAACCACAACTTGAAACGAGCATCTCCAGGAGTGCAAGATTCACACCTTTCTCATTTTATTCCCGAGTTTAAAGGAGTAACACCGAGATCTACAGATTTATCACACCCATGGAAGGCTAGACACAAGGAGATCGCTTTGTATCATTTGTCTGGTTCTGAAAGGGGCTTCTCAGTTTGAAAATCCAACTCTTCCATCCAGATGGCCACTCTCAACAATATGTTACAGACCAGTAACCAGTAGACAATCACTCTCAACAATAATTTTCGATATGTCCTATCAAATTATCATAAGTACACTTTAAAACCACATTCAAAAAATCAATCATAACTTAGGGGAATTACCAGTTCAATTAGATACTAATTTCTGATCAATAACTGAGTTGTATTTTTTGTGCACAACAGCAGTTTGATACACTGCTGTATTTTCCAGTCAGATAAGACGATAGGACAGTTCATTAAAAAAAAAAAAAAATAAATAAATAAATAAAAAAAAAAATAAAAAAAACACTTTTACTTTTTACTTCCTTTTTTTTTTTTTTTTTTTAATGCAGATAATAAAATTTTTTATTTTTGAAAGTAAAAAATTATCTTTATCATATAATGGCAACTTGAGTGATGGATCAATAGGATCATTTGGCCACGAAGGAGACGTTAAAAATAGTAAAAGTGCAAAACGGTTAGAAAACCCATTAAAAAAATAACCAAAAATAATTATAATATTATTTTTCAAATATTTGTTAATATTTTTTGCTCATTAAAAGCTCATTATTTTGCAAAAAAAAAAAAAAAAAAAAAAATGTTCGATTAAGAAAAAAAAATAATTTTACAATACGTGTGAAATGCGTTAAGGTAATTAAAAAATATTTTTTATTAAATATTTTTGCTAATTTTAAATTCATATATATTAGTTTTTAACTTTTAAAAAGTTAAGAAGATTTGTTAGGAGAGCGCAATAAAAATAATTTAAGAGTTAACCGCAAAATCGTTTTTTCTATCCTTAATCGAATTGCTGAGTAAAAAAATAATGACTCAAGAGAGATGAAAAACTGGGGGAAAGAAGCAAAAAGGGCGAAAAACTACTAGGAGGAAAAAATTAGAATAAAATGTTATGACAGCATCCTGTTTTTAATGGGGTATATTCTAAAAATAAATCCAACGATTTTGATAGAAAACGTATCTTTTATTTAT